>CATLJY010000657.1:0-58210 GCA_949987705.1 Thereva unica
TCGAGTACATCGAAAATAACTTAAATTCGCTTTATTCATCGAAATTAAGTTATATTCATCAAATACATCGAAAATAACTTAAATTCACTCTATTCATCGAAATTAAGTTACATTCATCAAATACATCGAAAATAACTTAAATTCACTTTATTCATCGAAATTAAGTTATATTCATCGAGTACATCGAAAATAACTTAAATTCGCTTTATTCATCGAAATTAAGTTACATTCATCAAATACATCGAAAATAACCTAAATTCACTTTATTCATCGAAATTAAGTTATATTCATCGAGTACATCGAAAATAACTTAAATTCGCTTTATTCATCGAAATTAAGTTATATTCATCGAGTACATCGAAAATAACTTAAATTCACTTTATTCATCGAAATTAAGTTATATTCATCAAATACATCGAAAATAACTTAAATTCACTTTATTCATCGAAATTAAGTTATATTCATCAAATACATCGAAAATAACTTAAATTCACTTTATTCATCGAAACTAAGTTATATTCATCGAGTACATCGAAAATAACTTAAATTCACTCTATTCATCGAAATTAAGTTACATTCATCAAATACATCGAAAATAACTTAAATTCACTTTATTCATCGAAATTAAGTTATATTCATCGAGTACATCGAAAATAACTTAAATTCACTTTATTCATCGAAACTAAGTTATATTCATCGAGTACATCGAAAATAACTTAAATTCGCTTTATTCATCGAAATTAAGTTATATTCATCAAATACATCGAAAATAACTTAAATTCACTCTATTCATCGAAATTAAGTTACATTCATCAAATACATCGAAAATAACCTAAATTCACTTTATTCATCGAAATTAAGTTATATTCATCAAATACATCGAAAATAACTTAAATTCACTTTATTCATCGAAATTAAGTTATATTCATCCAGTACATCGAAAATAACTTAAATTCACTCTATTCATCGAAATTAAGTTACATTCATCGAGTACATCGAAAATAACTTAAATTCGCTTTATTCATCGAAACTAAGTTATATTCATCGAGTACATCGAAAATAACTTAAATTCGCTTTATTCATCGAAATTAAGTTATATTCATCAAATACATCGAAAATAACTTAAATTCACTCTATTCATCGAAATTAAGTTACATTCATCAAATACATCGAAAATAACTTAAATTCACTTTATTCATCGAAATTAAGTTATATTCATCGAGTACATCGAAAATAACTTAAATTCACTTTATTCATCGAAATTAAGTTATATTCATCGAGTACTTCGAAAATAACTTAAATTCGCTTTATTCATCGAAATTAAGTTATATTCATCGAGTACATCGAAAATAACTTAAATTCACTTTATTCATCGAAATTAAGTTATATTCATCAAATACATCGAAAATAACTTAAATTCACTTTATTCATCGAAATTAAGTTATATTCATCAAATACATCGAAAATAACTTAAATTCACTCTATTCATCGAAATTAAGTTACATTCATCAAATACATCGAAAATAACTTAAATTCACTTTATTCATCGAAATTAAGTTATATTCATCGAGTACATCGAAAATAACTTAAATTCACTTTATTCATCGAAATTAAGTTATATTCATCGAGTACATCGAAAATAACTTAAATTCGCTTTATTCATCGAAACTAAGTTATATTCATCGAGTACATCGAAAATAACTTAAATTCGCTTTATTCATCGAAATTAAGTTACATTCATCAAATACATCGAAAAAAACTTAAATTCACTCTATTCATCGAAATTAAGTTATATTCATCAAATACATCGAAAATAACTTAAATCCACTTTATTCATCGAAATTAAGTTATATTCATCAAATACATCGAAAATAACTTAAATTCACTCTATTCATCGAAATTAAGTTACATTCATCAAATACATCGAAAATAACCTAAATTCACTTTATTCATCGAAACTAAGTTATATTCATCGAGTACATCGAAAATAACCTAAATTCACTTTATTCATCGAAATTAAGTTATATTCATCGAGTACATCGAAAATAACTTAAATTCACTTTATTCATCGAAATTAAGTTATATTCATCGAGTACATCGAAAATAACTTAAATTCGCTTTATTCATCGAAACTAAGTTATATTCATCGAGTACATCGAAAATAACTTAAATTCGCTTTATTCATCGAAATTAAGTTATATTCATCAAATACATCGAAAATAACTTAAATTCACTCTATTCATCGAAATTAAGTTACATTCATCAAATACATCGAAAATAACTTAAATTCACTTTATTCATCGAAATTAAGTTATATTCATCGAGTACATCGAAAATAACTTAAATTCGCTTTATTCATCGAAATTAAGTTACATTCATCAAATACATCGAAAATAACCTAAATTCACTTTATTCATCGAAATTAAGTTATATTCATCGAGTACATCGAAAATAACTTAAATTCGCTTTATTCATCGAAATTAAGTTATATTCATCGAGTACATCGAAAATAACTTAAATTCACTTTATTCATCGAAATTAAGTTATATTCATCAAATACATCGAAAATAACTTAAATTCACTTTATTCATCGAAATTAAGTTATATTCATCAAATACATCGAAAATAACTTAAATTCACTTTATTCATCGAAACTAAGTTATATTCATCGAGTACATCGAAAATAACTTAAATTCACTCTATTCATCGAAATTAAGTTACATTCATCAAATACATCGAAAATAACTTAAATTCACTTTATTTATCGAAATTAAGTTATATTCATCGAGTACATCGAAAATAACTTAAATTCACTTTATTCATCGAAATTAAGTTTTATTCATCGAGTACATCGAAAATAACTTAAATTCGCTTTATTCATCGAAATTATGTTATATTCATCGAGTACATCGAAAATAACTTAAATTCACTTTATTCATCGAAATTAAGTTATATTCATCAAATACATCGAAAATAACTTAAATTCACTTTATTCATCGAAATTAAGTTATATTCATCAAATACATCGAAAATAACTTAAATTCACTCTATTCATCGAAATTAAGTTACATTCATCAAATACATCGAAAATAACTTAAATTCACTTTATTCATCGAAATTAAGTTATATTCATCGAGTACATCGAAAATAACTTAAATTCACTTTATTCATCGAAATTAAGTTATATTCATCGAGTACATCGAAAATAACTTAAATTCGCTTTATTCATCGAAACTAAGTTATATTCATCGAGTACATCGAAAATAACTTAAATTCGCTTTATTCATCGAAATTAAGTTACATTCATCAAATACATCGAAAATAACTTAAATTCACTCTATTCATCGAAATTAAGTTATATTCATCAAATACATCGAAAATAACTTAAATTCACTTTATTCATCGAAATTAAGTTATATTCATCAAATACATCGAAAATAACTTAAATTCACTCTATTCATCGAAATTAAGTTACATTCATCAAATACATCGAAAATAACCTAAATTCACTTTATTCATCGAAACTAAGTTATATTCATCGAGTACATCGAAAATAACTTAAATTCACTTTATTCATCGAAATTAAGTTACATTCATCGAGTACATCGAAAATAACTTAAATTCGCTTTATTCATCGAAATTAAGTTATATTCATCAAATACATCGAAAATAACTTAAATTCACTCTATTCATCGAAATTAAGTTACATTCATCAAATACATCGAAAATAACTTAAATTCACTTTATTCATCGAAATTAAGTTATATTCATCGAGTACATCGAAAATAACTTAAATTCACTTTATTCATCGAAATTAAGTTACATTCATCAAATACATCGAAAATAACCTAAATTCACTTTATTCATCGAAATTAAGTTATATTCATCGAGTACATCGAAAATAACTTAAATTCACTTTATTCATCGAAATTAAGTTATATTCATCGAGTACATCGAAAATAACTTAAATTCGCTTTATTCATCGAAACTAAGTTATATTCATCGAGTACATCGAAAATAACTTAAATTCGCTTTATTCATCGAAATTAAGTTATATTCATCAAATACATCGAAAATAACTTAAATTCACTCTATTCATCGAAATTAAGTTACATTCATCAAATACATCGAAAATAACTTAAATTCACTTTATTCATCGAAATTAAGTTATATTCATCGAGTACATCGAAAATAACTTAAATTCGCTTTATTCATCGAAATTAAGTTACATTCATCAAATACATCGAAAATAACCTAAATTCACTTTATTCATCGAAATTAAGTTATATTCGTCGAGTACATCGAAAATAACTTAAATTCGCTTTATTCATCGAAATTAAGTTATATTCATCGAGTACATCGAAAATAACTTAAATTCACTTTATTCATCGAAATTAAGTTATATTCATCAAATACATCGAAAATAACTTAAATTCACTCTATTCATCGAAATTAAGTTATATTCATCAAATACATCGAAAATAACCTAAATTCACTTTATTCATCGAAACTAAGTTATATTCATCGAGTACATCGAAAATAACTTAAATTCACTTTATTCATCGAAATTAAGTTATATTCATCGAGTACATCGAAAATAACTTAAATTCGCTTTATTCATCGAAATTAAGTTATATTCATCAAATACATCGAAAATAACTTAAATTCACTCTATTCATCGAAATTAAGTTACATTCATCAAATACATCGAAAATAACTTAAATTCACTTTATTCGTCGAAATTGAGTTATATTCATCGAGTACATCGAAAATAACTTAAATTCACTTTATTCATCGAAATTAAGTTACATTCATCAAATACATCGAAAATAACCTAAATTCACTTTATTCATCGAAATTAAGTTATATTCATCGAGTACATCGAAAATAACTTAAATTCACTTTATTCATCGAAATTAAGTTATATTCATCGAGTACATCGAAAATAACTTAAATTCGCTTTATTCATCGAAACTAAGTTATATTCATCGAGTACATCGAAAATAACTTAAATTCGCTTTATTCATCGAAATTAAGTTATATTCATCAAATACATCGAAAATAACTTAAATTCACTCTATTCATCGAAATTAAGTTACATTCATCAAATACATCGAAAATAACTTAAATTCACTTTATTCATCGAAATTAAGTTACATTCATCAAATACATCGAAAATAACCTAAATTCACTTTATTCATCGAAATTAAGTTATATTCATCGAGTACATCGAAAATAACTTAAATTCACTTTATTCATCGAAATTAAGTTATATTCATCGAGTACATCGAAAATAACTTAAATTCGCTTTATTCATCGAAACTAAGTTATATTCATCGAGTACATCGAAAATAACTTAAATTCGCTTTATTCATCGAAATTAAGTTATATTCATCAAATACATCGAAAATAACTTAAATTCACTCTATTCATCGAAATTAAGTTACATTCATCAAATACATCGAAAATAACTTAAATTCACTTTATTCATCGAAATTAAGTTATATTCATCGAGTACATCGAAAATAACTTAAATTCGCTTTATTCATCGAAATTAAGTTACATTCATCAAATACATCGAAAATAACCTAAATTCACTTTATTCATCGAAATTAAGTTATATTCGTCGAGTACATCGAAAATAACTTAAATTCGCTTTATTCATCGAAATTAAGTTATATTCATCGAGTACATCGAAAATAACTTAAATTCACTTTATTCATCGAAATTAAGTTATATTCATCAAATACATCGAAAATAACTTAAATTCACTTTATTCATCGAAATTAAGTTATATTCATCGAGTACATCGAAAATAACTTAAATTCACTTTATTCATCGAAATTAAGTTATATTCATCGAGTACATCGAAAATAACTTAAATTCGCTTTATTCATCGAAACTAAGTTATATTCATCGAGTACATCGAAAATAACTTAAATTCGCTTTATTCATCGAAATTAAGTTACATTCATCAAATACATCGAAAATAACTTAAATTCACTCTATTCATCGAAATTAAGTTATATTCATCAAATACATCGAAAATAACTTAAATTCACTTTATTCATCGAAATTAAGTTATATTCATCAAATACATCGAAAATAACTTAAATTCACTCTATTCATCGAAATTAAGTTACATTCATCAAATACATCGAAAATAACCTAAATTCACTTTATTCATCGAAACTAAGTTATATTCATCGAGTACATCGAAAATAACTTAAATTCACTTTATTCATCGAAATTAAGTTACATTCATCGAGTACATCGAAAATAACTTAAATTCGCTTTATTCATCGAAATTAAGTTATATTCATCAAATACATCGAAAATAACTTAAATTCACTCTATTCATCGAAATTAAGTTACATTCATCAAATACATCGAAAATAACTTAAATTCACTTTATTCATCGAAATTAAGTTATATTCATCGAGTACATCGAAAATAACTTAAATTCACTTTATTCATCGAAATTAAGTTACATTCATCAAATACATCGAAAATAACCTAAATTCACTTTATTCATCGAAATTAAGTTATATTCATCGAGTACATCGAAAATAACTTAAATTCACTTTATTCATCGAAATTAAGTTATATTCATCGAGTACATCGAAAATAACTTAAATTCGCTTTATTCATCGAAACTAAGTTATATTCATCGAGTACATCGAAAATAACTTAAATTCGCTTTATTCATCGAAATTAAGTTATATTCATCAAATACATCGAAAATAACTTAAATTCACTCTATTCATCGAAATTAAGTTACATTCATCAAATACATCGAAAATAACTTAAATTCACTTTATTCATCGAAATTAAGTTATATTCATCGAGTACATCGAAAATAACTTAAATTCGCTTTATTCATCGAAATTAAGTTACATTCATCAAATACATCGAAAATAACCTAAATTCACTTTATTCATCGAAATTAAGTTATATTCGTCGAGTACATCGAAAATAACTTAAATTCGCTTTATTCATCGAAATTAAGTTATATTCATCGAGTACATCGAAAATAACTTAAATTCACTTTATTCATCGAAATTAAGTTATATTCATCAAATACATCGAAAATAACTTAAATTCACTCTATTCATCGAAATTAAGTTATATTCATCAAATACATCGAAAATAACCTAAATTCACTTTATTCATCGAAACTAAGTTATATTCATCGAGTACATCGAAAATAACTTAAATTCACTTTATTCATCGAAATTAAGTTATATTCATCGAGTACATCGAAAATAACTTAAATTCGCTTTATTCATCGAAATTAAGTTATATTCATCAAATACATCGAAAATAACTTAAATTCACTCTATTCATCGAAATTAAGTTACATTCATCAAATACATCGAAAATAACTTAAATTCACTTTATTCGTCGAAATTGAGTTATATTCATCGAGTACATCGAAAATAACTTAAATTCACTTTATTCATCGAAATTAAGTTACATTCATCAAATACATCGAAAATAACCTAAATTCACTTTATTCATCGAAATTAAGTTATATTCATCGAGTACATCGAAAATAACTTAAATTCACTTTATTCATCGAAATTAAGTTATATTCATCGAGTACATCGAAAATAACTTAAATTCGCTTTATTCATCGAAACTAAGTTATATTCATCGAGTACATCGAAAATAACTTAAATTCGCTTTATTCATCGAAATTAAGTTATATTCATCAAATACATCGAAAATAACTTAAATTCACTCTATTCATCGAAATTAAGTTACATTCATCAAATACATCGAAAATAACTTAAATTCACTTTATTCATCGAAATTAAGTTATATTCATCGAGTACATCGAAAATAACTTAAATTCACTTTATTCATCGAAATTAAGTTACATTCATCAAATACATCGAAAATAACCTAAATTCACTTTATTCATCGAAATTAAGTTATATTCATCGAGTACATCGAAAATAACTTAAATTCACTTTATTCATCGAAATTAAGTTATATTCATCGAGTACATCGAAAATAACTTAAATTCGCTTTATTCATCGAAACTAAGTTATATTCATCGAGTACATCGAAAATAACTTAAATTCGCTTTATTCATCGAAATTAAGTTATATTCATCAAATACATCGAAAATAACTTAAATTCACTCTATTCATCGAAATTAAGTTACATTCATCAAATACATCGAAAATAACTTAAATTCACTTTATTCATCGAAATTAAGTTATATTCATCGAGTACATCGAAAATAACTTAAATTCGCTTTATTCATCGAAATTAAGTTACATTCATCAAATACATCGAAAATAACCTAAATTCACTTTATTCATCGAAATTAAGTTATATTCGTCGAGTACATCGAAAATAACTTAAATTCGCTTTATTCATCGAAATTAAGTTATATTCATCGAGTACATCGAAAATAACTTAAATTCACTTTATTCATCGAAATTAAGTTATATTCATCAAATACATCGAAAATAACTTAAATTCACTCTATTCATCGAAATTAAGTTATATTCATCAAATACATCGAAAATAACCTAAATTCACTTTATTCATCGAAACTAAGTTATATTCATCGAGTACATCGAAAATAACTTAAATTCACTCTATTCATCGAAATTAAGTTACATTCATCAAATACATCGAAAATAACTTAAATTCACTTTATTCATCGAAATTAAGTTATATTCATCAAATACATCGAAAATAACTTAAATTCACTTTATTCATCGAAACTAAGTTATATTCATCGAGTACATCGAAAATAACTTAAATTCACTTTATTCATCGAAATTAAGTTATATTCATCAAATACATCGAAAATAACTTAAATTCACTTTATTCATCGAAATTAAGTTACATTCATCAAATACATCGAAAATAACCTAAATTCACTTTATTCATCGAAATTAAGTTATATTCATCAAATACATCGAAGATAACTTAAATTCACTCTATTCATCGAAATTAAGTTATATTCATCAAATACATCGAAAATAACTTAAATTCACTTTATTCATCGAAATTAAGTTATATTCATCGAGTACATCGAAAATAACTTAAATTCACTTTATTCATCGAAATTAAGTTACATTCATCAAATACATCGAAAATAACTTAAATTCACTTTATTCATCGAAATTAAGTTATATTCATCAAATACATCGAAAATAACTTAAATTCACTTTATTCATCGAAATTAAGTTATATTCATCGAGTACATCGAAAATAACTTAAATTCACTTTATTCATCGAAATTAAGTTACATTCATCGAGTACATCGAAAATAACTTAAATTCACTCTATTCATCGAAATTAAGTTACATTCATCAAATACATCGAAAATAACTTAAATTCACTTTATTCATCGAAATTAAGTTATATTCATCGAGTACATCGAAAATAACTTAAATTCACTTTATTCATCGAAATTAAGTTATATTCATCGAGTACATCGAAAATAACTTAAATTCGCTTTATTCATCGAAATTAAGTTATATTCATCAAATACATCGAAAATAACTTAAATTCACTTTATTCATCGAAATTAAGTTACATTCATCAAATACATCGAAAATAACCTAAATTCACTTTATTCATCGAAATTAAGTTATATTCATCAAATACATCGAAAGTAACTTAAATTCACTCTATTCATCGAAATTAAGTTATATTCATCAAATACATCGAAAATAACTTAAATTCACTTTATTCATCGAAATTAAGTTATATTCATCGAGTACATCGAAAATAACTTAAATTCACTTTATTCATCGAAATTAAGTTACATTCATCAAATACATCGAAAATAACTTAAATTCACTTTATTCATCGAAATTAAGTTATATTCATCAAATACATCGAAAATAACTTAAATTCACTTTATTCATCGAAATTAAGTTATATTCATCGAGTACATCGAAAATAACCCAAATTCACTTTATTCATCGAAACTAAGTTATATTCATCGAGTACATCGAAAATAACTTAAATTCACTTTATTCATCGAAATTAAGTTATATTCATCGAGTACATCGAAAATAACCTAAATTCACTTTATTCATCGAAACTAAGTTATATTCATCGAGTACATCGAAAATAACTTAAATTCGCTTTATTCATCGAAATTAAGTTATATTCATCGAGTACATCGAAAATAACTTAAGTTCACTTTATTCATCGAAATTAAGTTATATTCATCAAATACATCGAAAATAACTTAAATTCACTCTATTCATCGAAATTAAGTTACATTCATCAAATACATCGAAAATAACTTAAATTCACTTTATTCATCGAAATTAAGTTATATTCATCAAATACATCGAAAATAACTTAAATTCACTTTATTCATCGAAACTAAGTTATATTCATCGAGTACATCGAAAATAACTTAAATTCACTTTATTCATCGAAATTAAGTTATATTCATCAAATACATCGAAAATAACTTAAATTCACTTTATTCATCGAAATTAAGTTACATTCATCAAATACATCGAAAATAACCTAAATTCACTTTATTCATCGAAATTAAGTTATATTCATCGAGTACATCGAAAATAACTTAAATTCACTTTATTCATCGAAATTAAGTTATATTCATCAAATACATCGAAAATAACTTAAATTCGCTTTATTCATCGAAACTAAGTTATATTCATCGAGTACATCGAAAATAACTTAAATTCACTCTATTCATCGAAATTAAGTTACATTCATCAAATACATCGAAAATAACTTAAATTCACTTTATTCATCGAAATTAAGTTATATTCATCAAATACATCGAAAATAACTTAAATTCACTTTATTCATCGAAACTAAGTTACATTCATCAAATACATCGAAAATAACTTAAATTCACTTTATTCATCGAAATTAAGTTATATTCATCGAGTACATCGAAAATAACTTAAATTCACTTTATTCATCGAAATTAAGTTATATTCATCGAGTACATCGAAAATAACTTAAATTCGCTTTATTCATCGAAATTAAGTTATATTCATCAAATACATCGAAAATAACTTAAATTCACTTTATTCATCGAAATTAAGTTATATTCATCGAGTACATCGAAAATAACTTAAATTCGCTTTATTCATCGAAATTAAGTTATATTCATCGAGTACATCGAAAATAACTTAAATTCGCTTTATTCATCGAAATTAAGTTACATTCATCAAATACATCGAAAATAACCTAAATTCACTTTATTCATCGAAATTAAGTTATATTCATCGAGTACATCGAAAATAACTTAAATTCGCTTTATTCATCGAAATTAAGTTATATTCATCGAGTACATCGAAAATAACTTAAATTCGCTTTATTCATCGAAACTAAGTTATATTCATCGAGTACATCGAAAATAACTTAAATTCGCTTTATTCATCGAAATTAAGTTATATTCATCAAATACATCGAAAATAACTTAAATTCACTCTATTCATCGAAATTAAGTTACATTCATCAAATACATCGAAAATAACTTAAATTCACTTTATTCATCGAAATTAAGTTATATTCATCGAGTACATCGAAAATAACTTAAATTCACTTTATTCATCGAAATTAAGTTATATTCATCGAGTACATCGAAAATAACTTAAATTCGCTTTATTCATCGAAATTAAGTTATATTCATCAAATACATCGAAAATAACCTAAATTCACTTTATTCATCGAAATTAAGTTATATTCATCGAGTACATCGAAAATAACTTAAATTCACTTTATTCATCGAAATTAAGTTATATTCATCGAGTACATCGAAAATAACTTAAATTCGCTTTATTCATCGAAATTAAGTTACATTCATCAAATACATCGAAAATAACCTAAATTCACTTTATTCATCGAAATTAAGGTACATCGAAAATAACTTAAATTCGCTTTATTCATCGAAATTAAGTTATATTCATCGAGTACATCGAAAATAACTTAAATTCACTTTATTCATCGAAATTAAGTTATATTCATCAAATACATCGAAAATAACTTAAATTCACTCTATTCATCGAAATTAAGTTATATTCATCAAATACATCGAAAATAACCTAAATTCACTTTATTCATCGAAACTAAGTTATATTCATCGAGTACATCGAAAATAACTTAAATTCACTCTATTCATCGAAATTAAGTTACATTCATCAAATACATCGAAAATAACTTAAATTCACTTTATTCATCGAAATTAAGTTATATTCATCAAATACATCGAAAATAACTTAAATTCACTTTATTCATCGAAATTAAGTTATATTCATCGAGTACATCGAAAATAACCTAAATTCACTTTATTCATCGAAACTAAGTTATATTCATCGAGTACATCGAAAATAACTTAAATTCGCTTTATTCATCGAAATTAAGTTATATTCATCGAGTACATCGAAAATAACTTAAGTTCACTTTATTCATCGAAATTAAGTTATATTCATCAAATACATCGAAAATAACTTAAATTCACTCTATTCATCGAAATTAAGTTATATTCATCAAATACATCGAAAATAACTTAAATTCACTTTATTCATCGAAATTAAGTTATATTCATCAAATACATCGAAAATAACTTTAATTCACTTTATTCATCGAAATTAAGTTATATTCATCGAGTACATCGAAAATAACCTAAATTCACTTTATTCATCGAAACTAAGTTATATTCATCGAGTACATCGAAAATAACTTAAATTCACTCTATTCATCGAAATTAAGTTACATTCATCAAATACATCGAAAATAACTTAAATTCACTTTATTCATCGAAATTAAGTTATATTCATCAAATACATCGAAAATAACTTAAATTCACTTTATTCATCGAAATTAAGTTATATTCATCAAATACATCGAAAATAACTTAAATTCACTTTATTCATCGAAATTAAGTTATATTCATCAAATACATCGAAAATAACTTAAATTCACTTTATTCATCGAAATTAAGTTATATTCATCGAGTACATCGAAAATAACCTAAATTCACTTTATTCATCGAAACTAAGTTATATTCATCGAGTACATCGAAAATAACTTAAATTCGCTTTATTCATCGAAATTAAGTTATATTCATCAAATACATCGAAAATAACTTAAATTCACTTTATTCATCGAAATTAAGTTATATTCATCGAGTACATCGAAAATAACTTAAGTTCACTTTATTCATCGAAATTAAGTTATATTCATCAAATACATCGAAAATAACTTAAATTCACTTTATTCATCGAAATTAAGTTATATTCATCGAGTACATCGAAATAACCTAAATTCACTTTATTCATCGAAACTAAGTTATATTCATCAAATACATCGAAAATAACCTAAATTCACTTTATTCATCGAAACTAAGTTATATTCATCGAGTACATCGAAAATAACTTAAATTCACTTTATTCATCGAAATTAAGTTATATTCATCAAATACATCGAAAATAACCTAAATTCACTTTATTCATCGAAATTAAGTTATATTCATCAAATACATCGAAAATAACTTAAATTCACTTTATTCATCGAAACTAAGTTATATTCATCGAGTACATCGAAAATAACTTAAATTCACTTTATTCATCGAAATTAAGTTATATTCATCAAATACATCGAAAATAACCTAAATTCACTTTATTCATCGAAATTAAGTTATATTCATCAAATACATCGAAAATAACTTAAATTCACTTTATTCATCGAAATTAAGTTACATTCATCAAATACATCGAAAATAACCTAAATTCACTTTATTCATCGAAATTAAGTTATATTCATCGAGTACATCGAAAATAACTTAAATTCGCTTTATTCATCGAAATTAAGTTATATTCATCGAGTACATCGAAAATAACTTAAATTCGCTTTATTCATCGAAATTAAGTTACATTCATCAAATACATCGAAAATAACCTAAATTCACTTTATTCATCGAAATTAAGTTATATTCATCGAGTACATCGAAAATAACTTAAATTCGCTTTATTCATCGAAATTAAGTTATATTCATCGAGTACATCGAAAATAACTTAAATTCGCTTTATTCATCGAAATTAAGTTATATTCATCCAGTACATCGAAAATAACTTAAATTCGCTTTATTCATCGAAATTAAGTTACATTCATCAAATACATCGAAAATAACTTAAATTCGCTTTATTCATCGAAATTAAGTTACATTCATCAAATACATCGAAAATAACCTAAATTCACTTTATTCATCGAAATTAAGTTATATTCATCAAATACATCGAAAATAACCTAAATTCACTTTATTCATCGAAATTAAGTTATATTCATCGAGTACATCGAAAATAACTTAAATTCACTTTATTCATCGAAATTAAGTTATATTCATCAAATACATCGAAAATAACTTAAATTCACTTTATTCATCGAAATTAAGTTATATTCATCGAGTACATCGAAAATAACCTAAATTCACTTTATTCATCGAAACTAAGTTATATTCATCGAGTACATCGAAAATAACTTAAATTCACTCTATTCATCGAAATTAAGTTATATTCATCAAATACATCGAAAATAACTTAAATTCACTTTATTCATCGAAATTAAGTTATATTCATCAAATACATCGAAAATAACTTAAATTCACTTTATTCATCGAAATTAAGTTATATTCATCGAGTACATCGAAAATAACTTAAATTCGCTTTATTCATCGAAATTAAGTTACATTCATCAAATACATCGAAAATAACCTAAATTCACTTTATTCATCGATGAATATAACTTAATTTCGATGAATAAAGTGAATTTAGGTTATTTTCGATGTATTTGATGAATATAACTTAATTTCGATGAATAAAGCGAATTTAAGTTATTTTCGATGTACTCGATGAATATAACTTAATTTCGATGAATAAAGCGAATTTAAGTTATTTTCGATGTACTCGATGAATATAACTTAATTTCGATGAATAAAGTGAATTTAGGTTATTTTCGATGTATTTGATGAATATAACTTAATTTCGATGAATAAAGCGAATTTAAGTTATTTTCGATGTACTCGATGAATGTAACTTAATTTCGATGAATAGAGTGAATTTAAGTTATTTTCGATGTACTCGATGAATATAACTTAATTTCGATGAATAAAGTGAATTTAGGTTATTTTCGATGTATTTGATGAATGTAACTTAATTTCGATGAATAAAGTGAATTTAGGTTATTTTCGATGTACTCGATGAATGTAACTTAATTTCGATGAATAAAGCGAATTTAAGTTATTTTCGATGTATTTGATGAATATAACTTAATTTCGATGAATAAAGTGAATTTAGGTTATTTTCGATGTATTTGATGAATGTAACTTAATTTCGATGAATAAAGTGAATTTAGGTTATTTTCGATGTATTTGATGAATGTAACTTAATTTCGATGAATAAAGTGAATTTAAGTTATTTTCGATGTATTTGATGAATGTAACTTAATTTCGATGAATAAAGTGAATTTAGGATATTTTCGATGTACTCGATGAATATAACTTAGTTTCGATGAATAAAGCGAATTTAAGTTATTTTCGATGTATTTGATGAATATAACTTAATTTCGATGAATAAAGTGAACTTAAGTTATTTTCGATGTATTTGATGAATATAACTTAATTTCGATGAATAAAGTGAATTTAAGTTATTTTCGATGTATTTGATGAATGTAACTTAATTTTGATGAATAGAGTGAATTTAGGTTATTTTCGATGTATTTGATGAATGTAACTTAATTTCGATGAATAAAGTGAATTTAGGTTATTTTCGATGTATTTGATGAATATAACTTAATTTCGATGAATAAAGTGAACTTAAGTTATTTTCGATGTATTTGATGAATATAACTTAATTTCGATGAATAAAGTGAATTTAGGTTATTTTCGATGTATTTGATGAATGTAACTTAATTTCGATGAATAAAGTGAATTTAGGTTATTTTCGATGTATTTGATGAATGTAACTTAATTTCGATGAATAAAGTGAATTTAAGTTATTTTCGATGTATTTGATGAATATAACTTAATTTCGATGAATAAAGTGAATTTAGGTTATTTTCGATGTATTTGATGAATTGTAACTTAATTTCGATGAATAAAGTGAATTTAGGTTATTTTCGATGTATTTGATGAATGTAACTTAATTTCGATGAATAAAGTGAATTTAGGTTATTTTCGATGTATTTGATGAATGTAACTTAATTTCGATGAATAAAGTGAATTTAAGTTATTTTCGATGTATTTGATGAATGTAACTTAATTTCGATGAATAAAGTGAATTTAGGTTATTTTCGATGTACTTCGATGAATATAACTTAGTTTCGATGAATAAAGCGAATTTAAGTTATTTTCGATGTATTTGATGAATATAACTTAATTTCGATGAATAAAGTGAACTTAAGTTATTTTCGATGTATTTGATGAATATAACTTAATTTCGATGAATAAAGTGAATTTAAGTTATTTTCGATGTATTTGATGAATGTAACTTAATTTCGATGAATAGAGTGAATTTAGGTTATTTTCGATGTATTTGATGAATGTAACTTAATTTCGATGAATAAAGTGAATTTAGGTTATTTTCGATGTATTTGATGAATATAACTTAATTTCGATGAATAAAGGTGAACTTAAGTTATTTTCGATGTATTTGATGAATATAACTTAATTTCGATGAATAAAGTGAACTTTAGGTTATTTTCGATGTATTTGATGAATGTAACTTAATTTCGATGAAATAAAGTGAATTTAGGTTATTTTCGATGTATTTGATGAATGTAACTTAATTTCGATGAATAAAGTGAATTTAAGTTATTTTCGATGTATATGATGAATATAACTTAATTTCGATGAATAAAGTGAATTTAGGTTATTTTCGATGTATTTGATGAATGTAACTTAATTTCGATGAATAAAGTGAATTTAGGTTATTTTCGATGTATTTGATGAATGTAACTTAATTTCGATGAATAAAGTGAATTTAGGTTATTTTCGATGTATTTGATGAATGTAACTTAATTTCGATGAATAAAGTGAATTTAAGTTATTTTCGATGTATTTGATGAATATAACTTAATTTCGATGAATAAAGCGAATTTAAGTTATTTTCGATGTATTTGATGAATATAACTTAATTTCGATGAATAAAGTGAACTTAAGTTATTTTCGATGTATTTGATGAATATAACTTAATTTCGATGAATAAAGTGAATTTAGGTTATTTTCGATGTATTTGATGAATGTAACTTAATTTCGATGAACAAAGTGAATTTAGGTTATTTTCGATGTATTTGATGAATGTAACTTAATTTCGATGAATAAAGTGAATTTAAGTTATTTTCGATGTATTTGATGAATGTAACTTAATTTCGATGAATAAAGTGAATTTAGGTTATTTTCGATGTACTCGATGAATATAACTTAGTTTCGATGAATAAAGCGAATTTAAGTTATTTTCGATGTACTCGATGAATATAACTTAATTTCGATGAATAAAGTGAATTTAGGTTATTTTCGATGTATTTGATGAATGTAACTTAAATTCGATGAATAGAGTGAATTTAAGTAATTTTCGATGTACTGGATGAATATAACTTAATTTCGATGAATAAAGTGAATTTAAGTAATTTTCGATGTACTCGATGAATATAACTTAGTTTCGATGAATAAAGCGAATTTAAGTTATTTTCGATGTATTTGATGAATGTAACTTAATTTCGATGAATAAAGTGAATTTAAGTTATTTTCGATGTACTCGATGAATATAACTTAATTTCGATGAATAAAGTGAATTTAGGTTATTTTCGATGTATTTGATGAATATAACTTAATTTCGATGAATAAAGTGAATTTAGGTTATTTTCGATGTATTTGATGAATATAACTTAATTTCGATGAATAAAGTGAATTTAGGTTATTTTCGATGTATTTGATGAATGTAACTTAATTTCGATGAATAAAGTGAATTTAGGTTATTTTCGATGTATTTGATGAATGTAACTTAATTTCGATGAATAAAGTGAATTTAAGTTATTTTCGATGTATTTGATGAATGTAACTTAATTTCGATGAATAAAGTGAATTTAAGTTATTTTCGATGTATTTGATGAATATAACTTAATTTCGATGAATAAAGTGAATTTAGGTTATTTTCGATGTATTTGATGAATGTAACTTAATTTCGATGAATAGAGTGAATTTAAGTTATTTTCGATGTATTTGATGAATGTAACTTAATTTCGATGAATAAAGTGAATTTAAGTTATTTTCGATGTATTTGATGAATATAACTTAATTTCGATGAATAAAGTGAATTTAAGTTATTTTCGATGTATTTGATGAATATAACTTAATTTCGATGAATAAAGTGAATTTAAGTTATTTTCGATGTACTCGATGAATATAACTTAATTTCGATGAATAAAGTGAATTTAAGTTATTTTCGATGTATTTGATGAATATAACTTAGTTTCGATGAATAAAGCGAATTTAAGTTATTTTCGATGTACTCGATGAATATAACTTAATTTCGATGAATAAAGTGAATTTAAGTTATTTTCGATGTATTTGATGAATGTAACTTAATTTCGATGAATAAAGTGAATTTAAGTTATTTTCGATGTATTTGATGAATATAACTTAATTTCGATGAATAAAGTGAATTTAAGTTATTTTCGATGTATTTGATGAATATAACTTAATTTCGATGAATAAAGTGAATTTAAGTTATTTTCGATGTACTCGATGAATATAACTTAATTTCGATGAATAAAGTGAATTTAGGTTATTTTCGATGTACTCGATGAATATAACTTAGTTTCGATGAATAAAGCGAATTTAAGTTATTTTCGATGTACTCGATGAATATAACTTAATTTCGATGAATAAAGTGAATTTAGGTTATTTTCGATGTATTTGATGAATGTAACTTAATTTCGATGAATAGAGTGAATTTAAGTAATTTTCGATGTACTGGATGAATATAACTTAATTTCGATGAATAAAGTGAATTTAAGTTATTTTCGATGTATTTGATGAATGTAACTTAATTTCGATGAATAAAGTGAATTTAAGTTATTTTCGATGTATTTGATGAATATAACTTAATTTCGATGAATAAAGTGAATTTAAGTTATTTTCGATGTATTTGATGAATGTAACTTAATTTCGATGAATAGAGTGAATTTAGGTTATTTTCGATGTATTTGATGAATGTAACTTAATTTCGATGAATAAAGTGAATTTAGGTTATTTTCGATGTATTTGATGAATATAACTTAATTTCGATGAATAAAGTGAACTTAAGTTATTTTCGATGTATTTGATGAATATAACTTAATTTCGATGAATAAAGTGAATTTAGGTTATTTTCGATGTATTTGATGAATGTAACTTAATTTCGATGAATAAAGTGAATTTAGGTTATTTTCGATGTATTTGATGAATGTAACTTAATTTCGATGAATAAAGTGAATTTAAGTTATTTTCGATGTATTTGATGAATATAACTTAATTTCGATGAATAAAGTGAATTTAGGTTATTTTCGATGTATTTGATGAATGTAACTTAATTTCGATGAATAGAGTGAATTTAAGTTATTTTCGATGTATTTGATGAATGTAACTTAATTTCGATGAATAAAGTGAATTTAAGTTATTTTCGATGTATTTGATGAATATAACTTAATTTCGATGAATAAAGTGAATTTAAGTTATTTTCGATGTATTTGATGAATGTAACTTAATTTCGATGAATAAAGTGAATTTAAGTTATTTTCGATGTATTTGATGAATATAACTTAATTTCGATGAATAAAGTGAATTTAAGTTATTTTCGATGTATTTGATGAATGTAACTTAATTTCGATGATTAAAGTGAATTTAGGTTATTTTCGATGTATTTGATGAATGTAACTTAATTTCGATGAATAAAGTGAATTTAGGTTATTTTCGATGTATTTGATGAATGTAACTTAATTTCGATGAATAAAGTGAATTTAGGTTATTTTCGATGTATTTGATGAATATAACTTAATTTCGATGAATAGAGTGAATTTAGGTTATTTTCGATGTACTCGATGAATATAACTTAATTTCGATGAATAAAGTGAACTTAAGTTATTTTCGATGTACTCGATGAATATAACTTAATTTCGATGAATAAAGCGAATTTAAGTTATTTTCGATGTATTTGATGAATATAACTTAATTTCGATGAATAAAGTGAATTTAGGTTATTTTCGATGTATTTGATGAATGTAACTTAATTTCGATGAATAAAGTGAATTTAAGTTATTTTCGATGTATTTGATGAATATAACTTAATTTCGATGAATAAAGTGAACTTAAGTTATTTTCGATGTATTTGATGAATATAACTTAATTTCGATGAATAGAGTGAATTTAGGTTATTTTCGATGTATTTGATGAATGTAACTTAATTTCGATGAATAAAGTGAATTTAGGTTATTTTCGATGTATTTGATGAATATAACTTAATGTCGATGAATAAAGTGAACTTAAGTTATTTTCGATGTATTTGATGAATGTAACTTAATTTCGATGAATAAAGTGAATTTAGGTTATTTTCGATGTACTCGATGAATATAACTTAGTTTCGATGAATAAAGCGAATTTAAGTTATTTTCGATGTACTCGATGAATATAACTTAATTTCGATGAATAAAGTGAATTTAGGTTATTTTCGATGTATTTGATGAATGTAACTTAATTTCGATGAATAGAGTGAATTTAAGTAATTTTCGATGTACTGGATGAATATAACTTAATTTCGATGAATAAAGTGAATTTAAGTAATTTTCGATGTACTCGATTGTTGATATCATATTCAAAACTCTCTTTTGTATACATACACTAATACATACAATTATATATGGATGAGCTGTCACTCCGAGCTTAACCTTACTTTTTACCGCATCTGTTCACCACAGCATAGTTTATAATAAATAATTATTATATAGTAATACAGTGCTTTTATTTGTTTAATAAACTTTAAACCATCAGGTTATGGGCCCAGGATGCTTTAGAACTCAGTTAAAGTTGTTTTAATAATATCAGTAAAAAGTAATCGCAGTTGTAAAAAACTAACCTCAAATTACCTCGTGCTGCCCAGAAACGATTTCAAAAGGAACAAAAATTTTTTTACCTTAGCAATGGCAAATAATAACCAAATGGCCCTTGTGGATAAACTAACAGGTCGAGACAATTATTCTACTTGGAAGTTTGCAGTGAAAACATATTTGGAACATGAGGACTTGTGGAACTGCGTGAAGCCAAATTTAAAACCTGACGGCACTGAGGAGCCTGTAGATGAAAAGAAGGATTTAAAGGCCAAGTCAAAAATCATTTTTATGGTAGACCCGATTAATTTTATACATATACAGGAGGCTACCACGGCAAAAGAAGTTTGGACGAATCTTCAACAGGCTTTTGATGACACTGGATTAACGAGAAAGGTGGGTCTTCTGAGAGATTTAATTACAACAACGTTAGACGGTTGTGGTAACGTGGAAGAATACGTTAATAAGATAATGTCAACAGCACACAAGTTGAGAGCCATAGGATTTGATGTGGGTGATGAATGGTTAGGTACACTATTACTTGCCGGCCTACCAGAAACATATAGACCCATGATTATGGCTTTAGAGAGCTCCGGTGTGCGAATATCTGCTGATTTGGTGAAGACAAAAATATTACAAGAAGTTAAAGCATCCGATTCATCAGCATTCTATAGCAAGCCTACACACAATCGTAAAACTACATACAATTCTAAAAAACAAAAACAACAGTACCATAGCAAAGGTCCGAGGTGCTTTAAATGTAACAAATATGGTCACATCAGTGCGAATTGTTACTTCAAAGGAAAACAGCACGAAAATAATAGCAATAACGGTTATGTAGCTGCGTTCCCAGCTGGAGAATCAACAGATGAAAGTTGTTGGTACGTCGATTCCGGAGCATCAATGCACATGACAAGGCACCGCGACTGGCTCTATAATGTAGGTCCACCACCCGTAAGTACTATCAAGATAGCAAATGAAATGAGGCTACGCGTGGAACTTTGTGGTAATGTAAACATTGCGGTGGTAATTGACAAAGTTCCAAAGTACATTCAGTTAAAAAATGTACTGTATGTACCACACCTGTCAACAAACCTGGTATCAATAAGTCAAATTATCAAAAATAATTACAAAATTGAATTTCATACTGTTGGATGTAATATAAAGAACAAGAATAATAAAACAATAATTGCAGCAAGATTAACGAATAATATGTACAAATTAGTTACTGGATATAATGAAACTGCTATGCTCTCTCATGTAAAAGAAGATGATCCCTTCTTATGGCATCAACGATTAGGTCATCTGAATTTTTCTGCAGTGAATAAGTTGCCCTTGTGTACAGAAGGTGTAAAGTTGTCACAGAAGAAGGAAACGGTCATATGCACTCCTTGCATGGAAGGAAAGCAAACCAGGTTACCCTTTAACAAGAATGGTTCCAGAGCTACATCTTTGCTTCAGGTAATTCATTCCGATCTGTGTGGTCCTATGGAGACTACGTCATTGGGAGGTGCTAAGTACTTCATTACTTTCACAGATGATTTCTCTCGTAAGGTATTTGTATATTTTTTGAATAACAAATTTGACATTTTAGGGAAATTTAAAGAATTTAAAAATATGGTGGAAAATCAACTAAATTGCAAAATCAAAACCTTACGTACAGATAATGGCACAGAATATGTCAATAGTGAATTTTCTTATTTTCTAAAGCAAATGGGTATTATACATCAAACAACGAATCCATACTGTCCAGAGCAAAACGGTCTTGCGGAACGCATGAACCGCACTCTTGTTGAACGAGCTAAATGCATGCTATTTAATGCCAATCTACACAAGGAATTATGGGCGGAAGCAATATCTACAGCGGCATATGTAATTAATCGCTCACCTACTAGAGTGTTAAAGGATTTAACTCCGGAGCAAGTATGGACTGGTATCAAACCCAACCTACAACACATGAAGATATTTGGATGTGATGCAATGGTTCATGTGCCAAAAAATACAAGAAAGAAGTGGGACATGAAATCACGCAAGCTGACCTTCATTGGATATTGTTCTGATACCAAAGGCTATAGATTCATTGACATGAAGACAAAGAAAATAATAAGAAGTAGAGATGTTACATTTCTTGAAGGTAGTATAGACAACAGTAAGGCCCCTATGCAACTTTCAAAAAATGAAGATAAAATAGATAATATAAAAGATACTGAAATGCAACTTTCAAAAAATGAAGATAAAATAGATAATATAAAAGATACTGAAATAATTCATACAACTCCCTCTCTTTCAGACGATAATGAGTCTGTTCACACTGCAATAGATGAGAATGAGTTGTCCAATTTGAGCATTAACGAAGACGATGATGAAGAGTACATACCAGATAGAAATATCACAATTCCAGAACCCACGAATATTACCTTGAGACCAAGAAATAAAGAACCAAAGAAACATGAAGGTAGCTATTTATGCTATGGTGCGATTGCTTTAAATAATGATCCTAAAACTGTTAAAGATGCTATGTCAAGTCCAAAGAACAAAGAATGGATAAAAGCCATGAATGAAGAATATCAATCTCTATTGAAAAATGATACGTGGACTTTAGTCACTTTGCCTAAGGATAAAGAGGCTATACCATGTAAGTGGGTTTTTAAAACTAAACATGACGAGGATGGAAATGTAACTAGATATAAAGCTCGGCTAGTCATCAAAGGTTATGAGCAGAGAAAAGGCATCGACTACACAGAAGTGTATGCACCTGTTGTGAGATACACCTCTTTAAGATATTTAATAGGGATAGCAGCGAAGCATGACTTAAAAATAGATCAAATGGACGTCGTGACGGCTTTTCTGCAGGGTGACATTGAAGAGGAGATATATATGCATCAGCCGGAATTATACGAACATGATCAAAGAGTATGTAAATTGAAAAGGTCAATATACGGTCTGAAACAAGCTAGTAGACAATGGAATAAGAAACTTAATGCAGTTCTAGCAGAAATTGGATTGATTCAATCAAAGATGGACCCGTGTGTATATTATAAGGCAAAAAATGAACAAAAAATGTTATACCTGACGGTGTATGTTGATGATCTGTTGATGTTTTACAACGATGAAAAAACGGCAAAATTAATCAAGGATGGACTGAAATCAAAGTTCCACATGAAGGATTTAGGTGCAGCAAAGCTTTGTATAGGTTTCAAAATCTCAAGAGACGAAAAGGAAGGTATAATCTCATTAGATCAATGTCAATATATTTCACAGATTTTAAAAAATTTTGGTATGACCGACTGTAAGATTGCAAAATCTCCTTGTGACCCGAACGTCAAATTAAATTGCTCAAATGAAGCTGATAAAATACTAACGAACATACCATATCAAGAAGCGGTTGGAAGTCTATTATATTTAGCGCAAGGTACAAGACCTGACATATCTTACGCTGTGAACCAAGTTAGCAGATACAACAATAAACCAGAATTACAACATTGGTCAGCAGTAAAAAGAATATTGAGATATCTCAAAGGGACAGCAAACTATAAACTGACATTTACCAAAGACATCAAGGGCGATATCACTGGCTATTGTGACGCGGACTGGGCAACTGATTTTGATAGAAAATCTATTTCTGCTTATGTGTTTTTATTTCAAGGTGCTGCCATAAGTTGGAATTGTAAAAAACAGCAATCTGTCGCTTTGTCTTCAACTGAGGCGGAGTACATGTCCTTGGCTTCTGCTATACAGGAAGGATTGTGGCTACGACAATTGGAAGAAGAGCTTTGGTCAGGAAGGAAGTCTTTTCTTATCACCTTATTTTGTGATAATCAGAGCGCCATCACTTTGGCAAGCAGTGACTCATATCATCCCCGTACCAAACATATTGATGTTCGTCATCGTTTCATCAAGGAAAAAATTGCTTCAGGCGGATTCCAAGTCCAATATAAGAGTACTGATGAAATGGTGGCTGACATATTAACCAAAATAAACCCCAAATGCCTGGATTTCTGTGTAAAAAATATGGGGCTAAAAGAGATTTTTGATTAAGGGAGGATGTTGATATCATATTCAAAACTCTCTTTTGTATACATACACTAATACATACAATTATATATGGATGAGCTGTCACTCCGAGCTTAACCTTACTTTTTACCGCATCTGTTCACCACAGCATAGTTTATAATAAATAATTATTATATAGTAATACAGTGCTTTTATTTGTTTAATAAACTTTAAACCATCATCGATGAATATAACTTAGTTTCGATGAATAAAGCGAATTTAAGTTATTTTCGATGTACTCGATGAATATAACTTAATTTCGATGAATAAAGTGAATTTAGGTTATTTTCGATGTATTTGATGAATGTAACTTAATTTCGATGAATAAAGTGAATTTAAGTTATTTTCGATGTATTTGATGAATGTAACTTAATTTCGATGAATAAAGTGAATTTAGGTTATTTTCGATGTATTTGATGAATATAACTTAATTTCGATGAATAAAGTGAATTTAGGTTATTTTCGATGTATTTGATGAATGTAACTTAATTTCGATGAATAAAGTGAATTTAGGTTATTTTCGATGTATTTGATGAATGTAACTTAATTTCGATGAATAAAGTGAATTTAAGTTATTTTCGTCGCGATAGTTTCAACATGTGGTCGTTTCAACCTTTGATTATTTCACCCTCAGAATTATTGTATTATATACTCTGTAATTTCAATTGATGGTCAGAGTGTTACCTCAGTAATTTCAACTTAAAAATTTTTTGGCTTCAATAGTTAACGGAATTGTGCAGTTATGTGTATGTGGGCTCTTAAAGCATAAATTGTTGGAAAAACATATTGAGCAGGGAAGATGGCTTTACTTCTGAAGATGATATACCTTTGCAAACCATAGAATTACAAATGCAGTCAGCACGGAGCAATATAGTGTCCATTAATGACCTTTTAAGTCGAATAACACCAGGAGAAATTTTCGACGAAAATGAAGTTAGAAATTGGTAACTGGAGAGGGAAGTAGTGTATTTAGAAGATGATTCCATAACAGATGAAATTATGGATAATACACCAGCTGTCAAAGACGAAGAAGCCATACAAATTTTTAATAAAGGCTTGCAATGGGCTACGCAAAACTCAGCTCCACCGGATAAAATCGGAACACTGCGAGAACTCTGAAATATGGCAATAAACAAGCAAGCCGAGCGTAGTTTAAAGCAACTAAAAATTAATACATTTTTTCAAAAAAAATTAATTATAAATGTCACTTCAAATGACATCAAATAATTATTGTTCCTATATTTCAATAAAAACTGAATTATTGTTACTTTTTTTAAATTGAGTGTTTAAATAATTCAGAAATTTTAAACACACTGCCTTGATTATTTCAACTATTTTGATAATTTCAACCACCCCGGTTTTAATTAGTTGAAACTATCGCGACTGTACTGTATTTGATGAATATAACTTAATTTCGATGAATAAAGTGAATTTAGGTTATTTTCGATGTATTTGATGAATGTAACTTAATTTCGATGAATAAAGTGAATTTAGGTTATTTTCGATGTATTTGATGAATGTAACTTAATTTCGATGAATAAAGTGAATTTAAGTTATTTTCGATGTATTTGATGAATATAACTTAATTTCGATGAATAAAGTGAATTTAGGTTATTTTCGATGTATTTGATGAATGTAACTTAATTTCGATGAATAAAGCGAATTTAAGTTATTTTCGATGTATTTGATGAATATAACTTAATTTCGATGAATAAAGTGAACTTAAGTTATTTTCGATGTATTTGATGAATATAACTTAATTTCGATGAATAAAGTGAATTTAGGTTATTTTCGATGTATTTGATGAATGTAACTTAATTTCGATGAATAAAGTGAATTTAGGTTATTTTCGATGTATTTGATGAATGTAACTTAATTTCGATGAATAAAGTGAATTTAGGTTATTTTCGATGTATTTGATGAATGTAACTTAATTTCGATGAATAAAGTGAATTTAAGTTATTTTCGATGTATTTGATGAATATAACTTAATTTCGATGAATAAAGTGAATTTAGGTTATTTTCGATGTATTTGATGAATGTAACTTAATTTCGATGAATAAAGTGAATTTAAGTTATTTTCGATGTATTTGATGAATATAACTTAATTTCGATGAATAAAGCGAATTTAAGTTATTTTCGATGTACTCGATGAATATAACTTAGTTTCGATGAATAAAGCGAATTTAAATTATTTTCGATGTACTCGATGAATATAACTTAATTTCGATGAATAAAGTGAATTTAAGTTATTTTCGATGTATTTGATGAATGTAACTTAATTTCGATGAATAAAGTGAATTTAAGTTATTTTCGATGTACTCGATGAATATAACTTAATTTCGATGAATAAAGTGAATTTAAGTTATTTTCGATGTATTTGATGAATATAACTTAATTTCGATGAATAAATTGAATTTAGGTTATTTTCGATGTATTTGATGAATGTAACTTAATTTCGATGAATAAAGTGAATTTAAGTTATTTTCGATGTATTTGATGAATATAACTTAATTTCGATGAATAAAGTGAATTTAAGTTATTTTCGATGTATTTGATGAATATAACTTAATTTCGATGAATGAAGTGAATTTAAGTTATTTTCGATGTATTTGATGAATATAACTTAATTTCGATGAATAAAGTGAATTTAGGTTATTTTCGATGTATTTGATGAATGTAACTTAATTTCGATGAATAAAGTGAATTTAGGTTATTTTCGATGTATTTGATGAATGTAACTTAATTTCGATGAATAAAGTGAATTTAGGTTATTTTCGATGTATTTGATGAATGTAACTTAATTTCGATGAATAAAGTGAATTTAAGTTATTTTCGATGTATTTGATGAATATAACTTAATTTCGATGAATAAAGTGAATTTAGGTTATTTTCGATGTATTTGATGAATATAACTTAATTTCGATGAATAAAGTGAATTTAAGTTATTTTCGATGTATTTGATGAATGTAACTTAATTTCGATGAATAAAGTGAATTTAAGTTATTTTCGATGTATTTGATGAATATAACTTAATTTCGATGAATAAAGTGAATTTAAGTTATTTTCGATGTATTTGATGAATGTAACTTAATTTCGATGAATAAAGTGAATTTAGGTTATTTTCGATGTATTTGATGAATGTAACTTAATTTCGATGAATAAAGTGAATTTAGGTTATTTTCGATGTATTTGATGAATGTAACTTAATTTCGATGAATAAAGTGAATTTAAGTTATTTTCGATGTATTTGATGAATATAACTTAATTTCGATGAATAAAGCGAATTTAAGTTATTTTCGATGTATTTGATGAATATAACTTAATTTCGATGAATAAAGTGAACTTAAGTTATTTTCGATGTATTTGATGAATGTAACTTAATTTCGATGAATAAAGTGAATTTAGGTTATTTTCGATGTATTTGATGAATGTAACTTAATTTCGATGAATAAAGTGAATTTAAGTTATTTTCGATGTATTTGATGAATGTAACTTAATTTCGATGAATAAAGTGAATTTAAGTTATTTTCGATGTATTTGATGAATATAACTTAATTTCGATGAATAAAGTGAATTTAGGTTATTTTCGATGTATTTGATGAATGTAACTTAATTTCGATGAATAGAGTGAATTTAAGTTATTTTCGATGTATTTGATGAATGTAACTTAATTTCGATGAATAAAGTGAATTTAAGTTATTTTCGATGTATTTGATGAATATAACTTAATTTCGATGAATAAAGTGAATTTAAGTTATTTTCGATGTATTTGATGAATATAACTTAATTTCGATGAATAAAGTGAATTTAAGTTATTTTCGATGTACTCGATGAATATAACTTAATTTCGATGAATAAAGTGAATTTAAGTTATTTTCGATGTATTTGATGAATATAACTTAGTTTCGATGAATAAAGCGAATTTAAGTTATTTTCGATGTACTCGATGAATATAACTTAATTTCGATGAATAAAGTGAATTTAAGTTATTTTCGATGTATTTGATGAATGTAACTTAATTTCGATGAATAAAGTGAATTTAGGTTATTTTCGATGTACTCGATGAATATAACTTAGTTTCGATGAATAAAGCGAATTTAAGTTATTTTCGATGTACTCGATGAATATAACTTAATTTCGATGAATAAAGTGAATTTAGGTTATTTTCGATGTATTTGATGAATGTAACTTAATTTCGATGAATAGAGTGAATTTAAGTAATTTTCGATGTACTGGATGAATATAACTTAATTTCGATGAATAAAGTGAATTTAAGTAATTTTCGATGTACTCGATGAATATAACTTAGTTTCGATGAATAAAGCGAATTTAAGTTATTTTCGATGTATTTGATGAATGTAACTTAATTTCGATGAATAAAGTGAATTTAAGTTATTTTCGATGTACTCGATGAATATAACTTAATTTCGATGAATAAAGTGAATTTAGGTTATTTTCGATGTATTTGATGAATATAACTTAATTTCGATGAATAAAGTGAATTTAGGTTATTTTCGATGTATTTGATGAATATAACTTAATTTCGATGAATAAAGTGAATTTAAGTTATTTTCGATGTACTCGATGAATATAACTTAATTTCGATGAATAAAGTGAATTTAAGTTATTTTCGATGTATTTGATGAATGTAACTTAATTTCGATGAATAAAGTGAATTTAAGTTATTTTCGATGTATTTGATGAATGTAACTTAATTTCGATGAATAAAGTGAATTTAGGTTATTTTCGATGTATTTGATGAATATAACTTAATTTCGATGAATAAAGTGAATTTAGGTTATTTTCGATGTATTTGATGAATATAACTTAATTTCGATGAATAAAGTGAATTTAAGTTATTTTCGATGTACTCGATGAATATAACTTAATTTCGATGAATAAAGTGAATTTAAGTTATTTTCGATGTATTTGATGAATGTAACTTAATTTCGATGAATAAAGTGAATTTAAGTTATTTTCGATGTATTTGATGAATGTAACTTAATTTCGATGAATAAAGTGAATTTAGGTTATTTTCGATGTACTCGATGAATATAACTTAGTTTCGATGAATAAAGCGAATTTAAGTTATTTTCGATGTACTCGATGAATATAACTTAATTTCGATGAATAAAGTGAATTTAGGTTATTTTCGATGTATTTGATGAATGTAACTTAATTTCGATGAATAAAGTGAATTTAAGTTGTTTTCGATGTATTTGATGAATATAACTTAATTTCGATGAATAAAGTGAATTTAGGTTATTTTCGATGTATTTGATGAATGTAACTTAATTTCGATGAATAAAGTGAATTTAGGTTATTTTCGATGTATTTGATGAATGTAACTAAATTTCGATGAATAAAGTGAATTTAGGTTATTTTCGATGTATTTGATGAATGTAACTTAATTTCGATGAATAAAGTGAATTTAAGTTATTTTCGATGTATTTGATGAATATAACTTAATTTCGATGAATAAAGTGAACTTAAGTTATTTTCGATGTATTTGATGAATATAACTTAATTTCGATGAATAAAGTGAATTTAGGTTATTTTCGATGTATTTGATGAATGTAACTTAATTTCGATGAATAAAGTGAATTTAGGTTATTTTCGATGTATTTGATGAATGTAACTTAATTTCGATGAATAAAGTGAATTTAAGTTATTTTCGATGTATTTGATGAATGTAACTTAATTTCGATGAATAAAGTGAATTTAGGTTATTTTCGATGTACTCGATGAATATAACTTAGTTTCGATGAATAAAGCGAATTTAAGTTATTTTCGATGTACTCGATGAATATAACTTAATTTCGATGAATAAAGTGAATTTAGGTTATTTTCGATGTATTTGATGAATGTAACTTAATTTCGATGAATAGAGTGAATTTAAGTAATTTTCGATGTACTGGATGAATATAACTTAATTTCGATGAATAAAGTGAATTTAAGTAATTTTCGATGTACTCGATGAATATAACTTAGTTTCGATGAATAAAGCGAATTTAAGTTATTTTCGATGTATTTGATGAATGTAACTTAATTTCGATGAATAAAGTGAATTTAAGTTATTTTCGATGTACTCGATGAATATAACTTAATTTCGATGAATAAAGTGAATTTAGGTTATTTTCGATGTATTTGATGAATATAACTTAATTTCGATGAATAAAGTGAATTTAGGTTATTTTCGATGTATTTGATGAATATAACTTAATTTCGATGAATAAAGTGAATTTAGGTTATTTTCGATGTATTTGATGAATGTAACTTAATTTCGATGAATAAAGTGAATTTAGGTTATTTTCGATGTATTTGATGAATGTAACTTAATTTCGATGAATAAAGTGAATTTAAGTTATTTTCGATGTATTTGATGAATGTAACTTAATTTCGATGAATAAAGTGAATTTAAGTTATTTTCGATGTATTTGATGAATATAACTTAATTTCGATGAATAAAGTGAATTTAGGTTATTTTCGATGTATTTGATGAATGTAACTTAATTTCGATGAATAGAGTGAATTTAAGTTATTTTCGATGTATTTGATGAATGTAACTTAATTTCGATGAATAAAGTGAATTTAAGTTACTTTCGATGTATTTGATGAATATAACTTAATTTCGATGAATAAAGTGAATTTAAGTTATTTTCGATGTATTTGATGAATGTAACTTAATTTCGATGAATAAAGTGAATTTAAGTTACTTTCGATGTATTTGATGAATATAACTTAATTTCGATGAATAAAGTGAATTTAGGTTATTTTCGATGTATTTGATGAATGTAACTTAATTTCGATGAATAAAGTGAATTTAAGTTTTTTTCGATGTACTCGATGAATATAACTTAATTTCGATGAATAAAGTGAATTTAAGTTATTTTCGATGTATTTGATGAATATAACTTAGTTTCGATGAATAAAGCGAATTTAAGTTATTTTCGATGTACTCGATGAATATAACTTAATTTCGATGAATAAAGTGAATTTAAGTTATTTTCGATGTATTTGATGAATGTAACTTAATTTCGATGAATAAAGTGAATTTAGGTTATTTTCGATGTACTCGATGAATATAACTTAGTTTCGATGAATAAAGCGAATTTAAGTTATTTTCGATGTACTCGATGAATATAACTTAATTTCGATGAATAAAGTGAATTTAGGTTATTTTCGATGTATTTGATGAATGTAACTTAATTTCGATGAATAGAGTGAATTTAAGTAATTTTCGATGTACTGGATGAATATAACTTAATTTCGATGAATAAAGTGAATTTAAGTTATTTTCGATGTATTTGATGAATGTAACTTAATTTCGATGAATAAAGTGAATTTAAGTTATTTTCGATGTATTTGATGAATGTAACTTAATTTCGATGAATAGAGTGAATTTAGGTTATTTTCGATGTATTTGATGAATGTAACTTAATTTCGATGAATAAAGTGAATTTAGGTTATTTTCGATGTATTTGATGAATATAACTTAATTTCGATGAATAAAGTGAACTTAAGTTATTTTCGATGTATTTGATGAATATAACTTAATTTCGATGAATAAAGTGAATTTAGGTTATTTTCGATGTATTTGATGAATGTAACTTAATTTCGATGAATAAAGTGAATTTAGGTTATTTTCGATGTATTTGATGAATGTAACTTAATTTCGATGAATAAAGTGAATTTAAGTTATTTTCGATGTATTTGATGAATATAACTTAATTTCGATGAATAAAGTGAATTTAGGTTATTTTCGATGTATTTGATGAATGTAACTTAATTTCGATGAATAGAGTGAATTTAAGTTATTTTCGATGTATTTGATGAATGTAACTTAATTTCGATGAATAAAGTGAATTTAAGTTATTTTCGATGTATTTGATGAATATAACTTAATTTCGATGAATAAAGTGAATTTAAGTTATTTTCGATGTATTTGATGAATGTAACTTAATTTCGATGAATAAAGTGAATTTAAGTTATTTTCGATGTATTTGATGAATGTAACTTAATTTCGATGAATAAAGTGAATTTAGGTTATTTTCGATGTATTTGATGAATGTAACTTAATTTCGATGAATAAAGTGAATTTAGGTTATTTTCGATGTATTTGATGAATATAACTTAATTTCGATGAATAAAGTGAATTTAAGTTATTTTCGATGTACTCGATGAATATAACTTAATTTCGATGAATAAAGTGAATTTAGGTTATTTTCGATGTATTTGATGAATGTAACTTAATTTCGATGAATAGAGTGAATTTAAGTTATTTTCGATGTATTTGATGAATGTAACTTAATTTCGATGAATAAAGTGAATTTAAGTTATTTTCGATGTACTCGATGAATATAACTTAATTTCGATGAATAAAGTGAATTTAAGTTATTTTCGATGTATTTGATGAATGTAACTTAATTTCGATGAATAAAGTGAATTTAAGTTATTTTCGATGTATTTGATGAATATAACTTAATTTCGATGAATAAAGTGAATTTAAGTTATTTTCGATGTATTTGATGAATGTAACTTAATTTCGATGAATAAAGTGAACTTAAGTTATTTTCGATGTATTTGATGAATATAACTTAATTTCGATGAATAAAGTGAATTTAAGTTATTTTCGATGTACTCGATGAATATAACTTAATTTCGATGAATAAAGTGAATTTAGGTTATTTTCGATGTATTTGATGAATGTAACTTAATTTCTATGAATAAAGTGAATTTAAGTTATTTTCGATGTATTTGATGAATATAACTTAATTTCGATGAATAAAGTGAATTTAAGTTATTTTCGATGTATTTGATGAATGTAACTTAATTTCGATGAATAAAGTGAATTTAAGTTATTTTCGATGTATTTGATGAATATAACTTAATTTCGATGAATAAAGTGAATTTAAGTTATTTTCGATGTATTTGATGAATGTAACTTAATTTCGATGAATAGAGTGAATTTAGTTTATTTTCGATGTATTTGATGAATGTAACTTAATTTCGATGAATAAAGTGAATTTAGGTTATTTTCGATGTATTTGATGAATATAACTTAATTTCGATGAATAAAGTGAATTTAGGTTATTTTCGATGTATTTGATGAATGTAACTTAATTTCGATGAATAAAGTGAATTTAAGTTATTTTCGATGTATTTGATGAATATAACTTAATTTCGATGAATAAAGTGAACTTAAGTTATTTTCGATGTATTTGATGAATATAACTTAATTTCGATGAATAAAGTGAATTTAGGTTATTTTCGATGTATTTGATGAATGTAACTTAATTTCGATGAATAAAGTGAATTTAGGTTATTTTCGATGTATTTGATGAATATAACTTAATTTCGATGAATAAAGTGAATTTAAGTTATTTTCGATGTATTTGATGAATATAACTTAATTTCGATGAATAAAGTGAACTTAAGTTATTTTCGATGTATTTGATGAATATAACTTAATTTCGATGAATAAAGTGAATTTAAGTTATTTTCGATGTATTTGATGAATGTAACTTAATTTCGATGAATAAAGTGAATTTAGGTTATTTTCGATGTGATGAATGTAACTTAATTTCGATGAATAAAGTGAATTTAAGTTATTTTCGATGTATTTGATGAATGTAACTTAATTTCGATGAATAAAGTGAATTTAAGTTATTTTCGATGTACTCGATGAATATAACTTAATTTCGATGAATAAAGTGAATTTAAGTTATTTTCGATGTATTTGATGAATATAACTTAGTTTCGATGAATAAAGCGAATTTAAGTTATTTTCGATGTACTCGATGAATATAACTTAATTTCGATGAATAAAGTGAATTTAGGTTATTTTCGATGTATTTGATGAATGTAAATTAATTTCGATGAATAGAGTGAATTTAAGTTATTTTCGATGTATTTGATGAATGTAACTTAATTTCGATGAATAAAGTGAATTTAGGTTATTTTCGATGTATTTGATGAATGTAACTTAATTTCGATGAATAAAGTGAATTTAAGTTATTTTCGATGTATTTGATGAATGTAACTTAATTTCGATGAATAAAGTGAATTTAAGTTATTTTCGATGTACTCGATGAATATAACTTAATTTCGATGAATAAAGTGAATTTAAGTTATTTTCGATGTATTTGATGAATATAACTTAATTTCGATGAATAAAGTGAATTTAAGTTATTTTCGATGTACTCGATGAATATAACTTAATTTCGATGAATAAAGTGAATTTAGGTTATTTTCGATGTATTTGATGAATGTAACTTAATTTCGATGAATAGAGTGAATTTAAGTTATTTTCGATGTATTTGATGAATGTAACTTAATTTCGATGAATAAAGTGAATTTAAGTTATTTTCGATGTACTCGATGAATATAACTTAATTTCGATGAATAAAGTGAATTTAAGTTATTTTCGATGTATTTGATGAATATAACTTAATTTCGATGAATAAAGTGAATTTAAGTTATTTTCGATGTATTTGATGAATGTAACTTAATTTCGATGAATAAAGTGAATTTAAGTTATTTTCGATGTATTTGATGAATATAACTTAATTTCGATGAATAAAGTGAACTTAAGTTATTTTCGATGTATTTGATGAATATAACTTAATTTTTTTTTTTTTTTTTATGTGACAGTGCTAAGCTCAGGAGTCACCCTTTGTACTACTAGTCCGTCATGTCATTTGTCAAGTCATGGTGCAATGTCTAGCAGTAAGCTTAGTACGGGGGAGGGGTTGGGGGTATAGGTTAAGGGTTAAAAGGTACGGGGGGGTATTGAAGAAGGTGGTGATGAACCCTGCGTTTGAACTCTTGGATGTTGTAGGAGCTCGGAAATACTGACTGCGAGAGATTATTCCACAGTCGAGTTGTTCTAATTACAAACGAATTCATATCTTGTTGAGTGCGTGAAAGGGGTAGTTGCAGGTGAAGGGAATGAGACGAGTGGGCTAATCTGGTGTTGCGGGTATAAGATTGCCGTGGAGGCAGGAGAGCTTTTAACTCGGAGGAACAGTCACTATGATAGTAGCGATAAAATTTTGTCAGTGCTGCTACATTCCTACGGTGGCTGAGGGGGTCGATGGTGGAGCAGGCGGTGTCGTCACCAATTAATTTAAGGGCCTTTTTTTGGACCTTATCTAACCATGCTAAGGTGGTTATTGGAGCGCCGCCCCAAACGAGGGAGTTGTATTCGAGAAGAGGCCGAATGTAGGATTTATAAATAACAGCACGGGCCGATGGTTGGAGGAGGAACTTGCACCTCTTGAGAAATCCCAAGCACTGGGATGCTTGTTTGGCGATTTGAAATATGTGATCATTCCAACGCAAGTCTTTGGCTAATGTAACGCCTAAGATGTGTAGGGATGGGTCGGCCTTTAGTTCAATGTCATCCACTGTCAAGGATGGTGAGGTGTTGAACTTCTTTTTTGAGATAAGACAGTACTTGGTTTTGGTGGGGTTGAATTTGACACGATTCTTTTCTCCCCAATTTAGAATTAGTTTGATGTCATTTTTAATAGATTTGGACATTAATTCACGATCATCAAGACAGGATCTGGCACATTTCTGTCTTGTATCGAAGCTGTACGAGTAACGTAGAGTACCGTCGTCAGCGAAGCTGAGAAGTGGGTTGGAGGGGATTGAAAGTAGGTCATTTATAAAGATGAGAAAAAGGGCCGGTGATAAAATTGACCCCTGGGGGACCCCCGCAGAGATGGGGTGAGATTCAGATTTGACGCCATCCAATAATACCTTAATTGAACGGTCGGAAAGGAAACTCTCAACCCACTTATACAGAAGCGAGTCGATTCCAATAGCTTGGAGTTTAGCTAACAAGGCTGAGTGCCATACTCTATCAAAAGCCTTGGAGATATCCAAAGCAACCAAACTAGATTCGCCAGATCCATGCAAACTTCGGCTGAGGTGTTCTGTAAGGCAAACTAAAAGATCTCCAGTGGATCTTTTTTGGCGGAAGCCGTATTGTTTGTCGTTGATAAGTTGGTTGGATTCTAGATATCCCATAAGCTTTTTGTTAATTATCGTCTCCATGGTTTTGGAGAGAATAGAAGTAATTGCTATTGGGCGGTAGTTGGAGGGATCGCTGGAGTCACCTTTTTTCGGTATTGGCTGAACATGGGCAAGTTTCCAAGAGTCGGGATAAACTCCGGAAGAGTATGATAGGGCAAAAAGTTTGCGCAGAGGTTTAGCCAAAGGTGAGGCGTATTGTTTTAAGACGATAGGGGGTATATTATCGGGTCCAGTGGATTTGTTTACATCGAGCTCCTTAAGGCACCTGTACACCTCGCGAGTCCTGAAGAAAACCCTGTCCATTAGATGAGCGCTGTGCTCGAGAACCGGGGGTAGCATATCAGTTTGGGGTAAAGAAGAATTGGCAGCAAACAGAGATGCTAATAAATCGGCCTTGGATTTTCTGTCTGTTATCACCTTCTCATCGTGGGTGAATGAAGGAGTTGTGGATGAAGTGAAATTCTTCTTAATGGAGCTTACCAAGGACCAGAAGTTTTTGCTACCAGAGGTTGCATTAAGGAGTTTACTTCTCAACTTGCTGTCAAATGAATTTTTGACATTCCTGATGGTGACTTTACAGGAATTTCTTAGTTTAATATACTCTACACTCTCTATATATAACTTAATTTCGATGAATAAAGTGAATTTAAGTTATTTTCGATGTATTTGATGAATATAACTTAATTTCGATGAATAAAGTGAATTTAAGTTATTTTCGATGTACTCGATGAATATAACTTAATTTCGATGAATAAAGTGAATTTAAGTTATTTTCGATGTATTTGATGAATGTAACTTAATTTCGATGAATAGAGTGAATTTAGGTTATTTTCGATGTATTTGATGAATGTAACTTAATTTCGATGAATAAAGTGAATTTAGGTTATTTTCGATGTATTTGATGAATATAACTTAATTTCGATGAATAAAGCGAATTTAAGTTATTTTCGATGTATTTGATGAATGTAACTTAATTTCGATGAATAAAGTGAATTTAAGTTACTTTCGATGTATTTGATGAATATAACTTAATTTCGATGAATAAAGTGAATTTAGGTTATTTTCGATGTATTTGATGAATGTAACTTAATTTCGATGAATAAAGTGAATTTAGGTTATTTTCGATGTATTTGATGAATGTAACTTAATTTCGATGAATAGAGTGAATTTAAGTTATTTTCGATGTATTTGATGAATGTAACTTAATTTCGATGAATAAAGTGAATTTAAGTTATTTTCGATGTATTTGATGAATATAACTTAATTTCGATGAATAAAGTGAATTTAAGTTATTTTCGATGTACTCGATGAATATAACTTAATTTCGATGAATAAAGTGAATTTAAGTTATTTTCGATGTATTTGATGAATATAACTTAGTTTCGATGAATAAAGCGAATTTAAGTTATTTTCGATGTACTCGATGAATATAACTTAATTTCGATGAATAAAGTGAATTTAAGTTATTTTCGATGTATTTGATGAATATAACTTAATTTCGATGAATAAAGTGAATTTAGGTTATTTTCGATGTATTTGATGAATGTAACTTAATTTCGATGAATAAAGTGAATTTAAGTTATTTTCGATGTATTTGATGAATATAACTTAATTTCGATGAATAAAGTGAATTTAAGTTATTTTCGATGTATTTGATGAATATAACTTAATTTCGATGAATAAAGCGAATTTAAGTTATTTTCGATGTACTCGATGAATATAACTTAGTTTCGATGAATAAAGCGAATTTAAGTTATTTTCGATGTACTCGATGAATATAACTTAATTTCGATGAATAAAGTGAATTTAGGTTATTTTCGATGTATTTGATGAATGTAACTTAATTTCGATGAATAAAGTGAATTTAAGTTATTTTCGATGTATTTGATGAATATAACTTAATTTCGATGAATAAAGTGAATTTAAGTTATTTTCGATGTATTTGATGAATGTAACTTAATTTCGATGAATAAAGTGAATTTAGGTTATTTTCGATGTATTTGATGAATGTAACTTAATTTCGATGAATAAAGTGAATTTAGGTTATTTTCGATGTATTTGATGAATATAACTTAATTTCGATGAATAAAGTGAATTTAAGTTATTTTCGATGTATTTGATGAATGTAACTTAATTTCGATGAATAAAGTGAATTTAAGTTATTTTCGATGTATTTGATGAATGTAACTTAATTTCGATGAATAAAGTGAATTTAAGTTATTTTCGATGTATTTGATGAATATAACTTAATTTCGATGAATAAAGTGAATTTAGGTTATTTTCGATGTATTTGATGAATGTAACTTAATTTCGATGAATAGAGTGAATTTAAGTTATTTTCGATGTACTGGATGAATGTAACTTAATTTCGATGAATAAAGTGAATTTAAGTTATTTTCGATGTATTTGATGAATATAACTTAATTTCGATGAATAAAGTGAATTTAGGTTATTTTCGATGTATTTGATGAATGTAACTTAATTTCGATGAATAAAGTGAATTTAAGTTATTTTCGATGTATTTGATGAATATAACTTAATTTCGATGAATAAAGTGAACTTAAGTTATTTTCGATGTATTTGATGAATATAACTTAATTTCGATGAATAAAGTGAATTTAAGTTATTTTCGATGTACTCGATGAATATAACTTAATTTCGATGAATAAAGTGAATTTAAGTTATTTTCGATGTATTTGATGAATATAACTTAGTTTCGATGAATAAAGCGAATTTAAGTTATTTTCGATGTACTCGATGAATATAACTTAATTTCGATGAATAAAGTGAATTTAAGTTATTTTCGATGTATTTGATGAATGTAACTTAATTTCGATGAATAGAGTGAATTTAGGTTATTTTCGATGTACTCGATGAATATAACTTAGTTTCGATGAATAAAGCGAATTTAAGTTATTTTCGATGTACTCGATGAATATAACTTAATTTCGATGAATAAAGTGAATTTAGGTTATTTTCGATGTATTTGATGAATGTAACTTAATTTCGATGAATAGAGTGAATTTAAGTAATTTTCGATGTACTGGATGAATATAACTTAATTTCGATGAATAAAGTGAATTTAAGTAATTTTCGATGTACTCGATGAATATAACTTAGTTTCGATGAATAAAGCGAATTTAAGTTATTTTCGATGTATTTGATGAATGTAACTTAATTTCGATGAATAAAGTGAATTTAAGTTATTTTCGATGTACTCGATGAATATAACTTAATTTCGATGAATAAAGTGAATTTAGGTTATTTTCGATGTATTTGATGAATATAACTTAATTTCGATGAATAAAGTGAATTTAGGTTATTTTCGATGTATTTGATGAATATAACTTAATTTCGATGAATAAAGTGAATTTAAGTTATTTTCGATGTACTCGATGAATATAACTTAATTTCGATGAATAAAGTGAATTTAAGTTATTTTCGATGTATTTGATGAATGTAACTTAATTTCGATGAATAAAGTAAATTTAAGTTATTTTCGATGTATTTGATGAATGTAACTTAATTTCGATGAATAAAGTGAATTTAGGTTATTTTCGATGTATTTGATGAATATAACTTAATTTCGATGAATAAAGTGAATTTAGGTTATTTTCGATGTATTTGATGAATATAACTTAATTTCGATGAATAAAGTGAATTTAAGTTATTTTCGATGTACTCGATGAATATAACTTAATTTCGATGAATAAAGTGAATTTAAGTTATTTTCGATGTATTTGATGAATATAACTTAGTTTCGATGAATAAAGCGAATTTAAGTTATTTTCGATGTACTCGATGAATATAACTTAATTTCGATGAATAAAGTGAATTTAAGTTATTTTCGATGTATTTGATGAATATAACTTAATTTCGATGAATAAAGTGAATTTAGGTTATTTTCGATGTATTTGATGAATGTAACTTAATTTCGATGAATAAAGTGAATTTAAGTTATTTTCGATGTATTTGATGAATATAACTTAATTTCGATGAATAAAGTGAATTTAGGTTATTTTCGATGTATTTGATGAATGTAACTTAATTTCGATGAATAAAGTGAATTTAAGTTATTTTCGATGTATTTGATGAATATAACTTAATTTCGATGAATAAAGTGAATTTAGGTTATTTTCGATGTATTTGATGAATGTAACTTAATTTCGATGAATAAAGTGAATTTAGGTTATTTTCGATGTATTTGATGAATGTAACTTAATTTCGATGAATAAAGTGAATTTAGGTTATTTTCGATGTATTTGATGAATGTAACTTAATTTCGATGAATAAAGTGAATTTAGGTTATTTTCGATGTATTTGATGAATGTAACTTAATTTCGATGAATAAAGTGAATTTAAGTTATTTTCGATGTATTTGATGAATGTAACTTAATTTCGATGAATAAAGTGAATTTAAGTTATTTTCGATGTATTTGATGAATATAACTTAATTTCGATGAATAAAGTGAATTTAGGTTATTTTCGATGTATTTGATGAATGTAACTTAATTTCGATGAATAAAGTGAATTTAAGTTATTTTCGATGTATTTGATGAATATAACTTAATTTCGATGAATAAAGTGAATTTAAGTTATTTTCGATGTATTTGATGAATGTAACTTAATTTCGATGAATAAAGTGAATTTAAGTTATTTTCGATGTATTTGATGAATATAACTTAATTTCGATGAATAAAGTGAATTTAAGTTATTTTCGATGTATTTGATGAATATAACTTAATTTCGATGAATAAAGTGAATTTAAGTTATTTTCGATGTATTTGATGAATGTAACTTAATTTCGATGAATAAAGTGAATTTAGGTTATTTTCGATGTATTTGATGAATGTAACTTAATTTCGATGAATAAAGTGAATTTAGGTTATTTTCGATGTATTTGATGAATGTAACTTAATTTCGATGAATAAAGTGAATTTAGGTTATTTTCGATGTATTTGATGAATATAACTTAATTTCGATGAATAAAGTGAATTTAAGTTATTTTCGATGTATTTGATGAATATAACTTAATTTCGATGAATAAAGTGAATTTAGGTTATTTTCGATGTATTTGATGAATGTAACTTAATTTCGATGAATAGAGTGAATTTAAGTTATTTTCGATGTATTTGATGAATGTAACTTAATTTCGATGAATAAAGTGAATTTAAGTTATTTTCGATGTATTTGATGAATATAACTTAATTTCGATGAATAAAGTGAATTTAAGTTATTTTCGATGTATTTGATGAATATAACTTAATTTCGATGAATAAAGTGAATTTAAGTTATTTTCGATGTATTTGATGAATGTAACTTAATTTCGATGAATAAAGTGAATTTAGGTTATTTTCGATGTATTTGATGAATATAACTTAATTTCGATGAATAAAGTGAACTTAAGTTATTTTCGATGTATTTGATGAATATAACTTAATTTCGATGAATAAAGTGAATTTAGGTTATTTTCGATGTATTTGATGAATATAACTTAATTTCGATGAATAAAGTGAATTTAAGTTATTTTCGATGTATTTGATGAATATAACTTAATTTCGATGAATAAAGTGAATTTAGGTTATTTTCGATGTATTTGATGAATGTAACTTAATTTCGATGAATAGAGTGAATTTAAGTTATTTTCGATGTATTTGATGAATGTAACTTAATTTCGATGAATAAAGTGAATTTAAGTTATTTTCGATGTATTTGATGAATATAACTTAATTTCGATGAATAAAGTGAATTTAAGTTATTTTCGATGTATTTGATGAATGTAACTTAATTTCGATGAATAGAGTGAATTTAAGTTATTTTCGATGTATTTGATGAATGTAACTTAATTTCGATGAATAAAGTGAATTTAGGTTATTTTCGATGTACTCGATGAATATAACTTAGTTTCGATGAATAAAGCGAATTTAAGTTATTTTCGATGTATTTGATGAATATAACTTAATTTCGATGAATAAAGTGAATTTAGGTTATTTTCGATGTATTTGATGAATGTAACTTAATTTCGATGAATAAAGTGAATTTAAGTTATTTTCGATGTATTTGATGAATATAACTTAATTTCGATGAATAGAGTGAATTTAAGTTATTTTCGATGTATTTGATGAATATAACTTAATTTCGATGAATAAAGTGAATAATTTAGGTTATTTTCGATGTATTTGATGAATGTAACTTAATTTCGATGAATAAAGTGAATTTAAGTTATTTTCGATGTATTTGATGAATATAACTTAATTTCGATGAATAAAGTGATTTTAAGTTATTTTCGATGTACTGGATGAATATAACTTAATTTCGATGAATAAAGTGAATTTAGGTTATTTTCGATGCATTTGATGAATGTAACTTAATTTCGATGAATAGAGTGAATTTAAGTTATTTTCGATGTATTTGATGAATGTAACTTAATTTCGATGAATAAAGTGAATTTAAGTTATTTTCGATGTATTTGATGAATATAACTTAATTTCGATGAATAAAGTGAATTTAAGTTATTTTCGATGTATTTGATGAATATAACTTAATTTCGATGAATAAAGCGAATTTAAGTTATTTTCGATGTACTCGATGAATATAACTTAGTTTCGATGAATAAAGCGAATTTAAGTTATTTTCGATGTATTTGATGAATGTAACTTAATTTCGATGAATAAAGTGAATTTAAGTTATTTTCGATGTACTCGATGAATATAACTTAATTTCGATGAATAAAGTGAATTTAAGTTATTTTCGATGTATTTGATGAATATAACTTAATTTCGATGAATAAAGTGAATTTAGGTTATTTTCGATGTATTTGATGAATGTAACTTAATTTCGATGAATAAAGTGAATTTAAGTTATTTTCGATGTATTTGATGAATATAACTTAATTTCGATGAATAAAGTGAATTTAAGTTATTTTCGATGTATTTGATGAATATAACTTAATTTCGATGAATAAAGCGAATTTAAGTTATTTTCGATGTATTTGATGAATATAACTTAATTTCGATGAATAAAGTGAACTTAAGTTATTTTCGATGTATTTGATGAATATAACTTAATTTCGATGAATAAAGTGAATTTAAGTTATTTTCGATGTACTCGATGAATATAACTTAATTTCGATGAATAAAGTGAATTTAGGTTATTTTCGATGTATTTGATGAATATAACTTAATTTCGATGAATAAAGTGAATTTAGGTTATTTTCGATGTATTTGATGAATATAACTTAATTTCGATGAATAAAGTGAATTTAAGTTATTTTCGATGTATTTGATGAATATAACTTAATTTCGATGAATAAAGTGAATTTAGGTTATTTTCGATGTATTTGATGAATGTAACTTAATTTCGATGAATAGAGTGAATTTAAGTTATTTTCGATGTATTTGATGAATGTAACTTAATTTCGATGAATAAAGTGAATTTAAGTTATTTTCGATGTATTTGATGAATATAACTTAATTTCGATGAATAAAGTGAATTTAGGTTATTTTCGATGTATTTGATGAATGTAACTTAATTTCGATGAATAAAGTGAATTTAAGTTATTTTCGATGTATTTGATGAATATAACTTAATTTCGATGAATAAAGTGAACTTAAGTTATTTTCGATGTATTTGATGAATATAACTTAATTTCGATGAATAAAGTGAACTTAAGTTATTTTCGATGTATTTGATGAATATAACTTAATTTCGATGAATAAAGTGAACTTAAGTTATTTTCGATGTATTTGATGAATATAACTTAATTTCGATGAATAAAGCGAATTTAAGTTATTTTCGATGTATTTGATGAATGTAACTTAATTTCGATGAATAAAGCGAATTTAAGTTATTTTCGATGTATTTGATGAATATAACTTAATTTCGATGAATAAAGTGAACTTAAGTTATTTTCGATGTATTTGATGAATATAACTTAATTTCGATGAATAAAGTGAATTTAAGTTATTTTTGATGTATTTGATGAATATAACTTAATTTCGATGAATAAAGTGAATTTAAGTTATTTTCGATGTACTCGATGAATATAACTTAATTTCGATGAATAAAGTGAATTTAGGTTATTTTCGATGTATTTGATGAATATAACTTAATTTCGATGAATAAAGTGAATTTAGCTTATTTTCGATGTATTTGATGAATATAACTTAATTTCGATGAATAAAGTGAATTTAAGTTATTTTCGATGTATTTGATGAATATAACTTAATTTCGATGAATAAAGTGAATTTAGGTTATTTTCGATGTATTTGATGAATGTAACTTAATTTCGATGAATAGAGTGAATTTAAGTTATTTTCGATGTATTTGATGAATGTAACTTAATTTCGATGAATAAAGTGAATTTAAGTTATTTTCGATGTATTTGATGAATATAACTTAATTTCGATGAATAAAGTGAATTTAAGTTATTTTCGATGTATTTGATGAATATAACTTAATTTCGATGAATAAAGCGAATTTAAGTTATTTTCGATGTATTTGATGAATATAACTTAATTTCGATGAATAAAGTGAACTCAAGTTATTTTCGATGTATTTGATGAATATAACTTAATTTCGATGAATAAAGCGAATTTAAGTTATTTTCGATGTATTTGATGAATGTAACTTAATTTCGATGAATAAAGTGAATTTAAGTAATTTTCGATGTACTCGATGAATATAACTTAATTTCGATGAATAAAGTGAATTTAAGTTATTTTCGATGTATTTGATGAATATAACTTAATTTCGATGAATAAAGTGAATTTAAGTTATTTTCGATGTATTTGATGAATATAACTTAATTTCGATGAATAAAGTGAATTTAGGTTATTTTCGATGTATTTGATGAATGTAACTTAATTTCGATGAATAAAGTGAATTTAAGTAATTTTCGATGTACTCGATGAATATAACTTAATTTCGATGAATAAAGTGAATTTAAGTTATTTTCGATGTATTTGATGAATATAACTTAATTTCGATGAATAAAGTGAATTTAAGTTATTTTCGATGTATTTGATGAATATAACTTAATTTCGATGAATAAAGTGAACTTAAGTTATTTTCGATGTATTTGATGAATATAACTTAATTTCGATGAATAAAGTGAATTTAAGTTATTTTCGATGTATTTGATGAATATAACTTAATTTCGATGAATAAAGTGAATTTAGGTTATTTTCGATGTATTTGATGAATGTAACTTAATTTCGATGAATAGAGTGAATTTAAGTAATTTTCGATGTACTCGATGAATATAACTTAATTTCGATGAATAAAGTGAATTTAAGTTATTTTCGATGTATTTGATGAATATAACTTAATTTCGATGAATAAAGTGAACTTAAGTTATTTTCGATGTATTTGATGAATATAACTTAATTTCGATGAATAAAGCGAATTTAAGTTATTTTCGATGTATTTGATGAATGTAACTTAATTTCGATGAATAAAGTGAATTTAAGTAATTTTCGATATACTCGATGAATATAACTTAATTTCGATGAATAAAGTGAATTTAAGTTATTTTCGATGTATTTGATGAATATAACTTAATTTCGATGAATAAAGTGAATTTAAGTTATTTTCGATGTATTTGATGAATATAACTTAATTTCGATGAATAAAGTGAATTTAGGTTATTTTCGATGTATTTGATGAATGTAACTTAATTTCGATGAATAAAGCGAATTTAAGTTATTTTCGATGTATTTGATGAATGTAACTTAATTTCGATGAATAAAGTGAATTTAGGTTATTTTCGATGTATTTGATGAATGTAACTTAATTTCGATGAATAGAGTGAATTTAAGGTATTTTCGATGTACTGGATGAATATAACTTAATTTCGATGAATAAAGTGAATTTAAGTTATTTTCGATGTACTCGATGAATATAACTTAATTTCGATGAATAAAGTGAATTTAGGTTATTTTCGATGTATTTGATGAATATAACTTAATTTCGATGAATAAAGTGAATTTAGGTTATTTTCGATGTATTTGATGAATATAACTTAATTTCGATGAATAAAGTGAATTTAAGTTATTTTCGATGTATTTGATGAATATAACTTAATTTCGATGAATAAAGTGAATTTAGGTTATTTTCGATGTATTTGATGAATATAACTTAATTTCGATGAATAAAGTGAATTTAGGTTATTTTCGATGTATTTGATGAATATAACTTAATTTCGATGAATAAAGTGAACTTAAGTTATTTTCGATGTATTTGATGAATATAACTTAATTTCGATGAATAAAGTGAATTTAAGTTATTTTCGATGTATTTGATGAATATAACTTAATTTCGATGAATAAAGTGAATTTAAGTTATTTTCGATGTATTTGATGAATATAACTTAATTTCGATGAATAAAGTGAATTTAAGTTATTTTCGATGTATTTGATGAATATAACTTAATTTCGATGAATAAAGTGAACTTAAGTTATTTTCGATGTATTTGATGAATATAACTTAATTTCGATGAATAAAGTGAATTTAGGTTATTTTCGATGTATTTGATGAATATAACTTAATTTCGATGAATAAAGTGAATTTAAGTTATTTTCGATGTACTCGATGAATATAACTTAATTTCGATGAATAAAGTGAATTTAAGTTATTTTCGATGTATTTGATGAATATAACTTAATTTCGATGAATAAAGTGAATTTAGGTTATTTTCGATGTATTTGATGAATGTAACTTAATTTCGATGAATAAAGCGAATTTAAGTTATTTTCGATGTATTTGATGAATGTAACTTAATTTCGATGAATAAAGTGAATTTAGGTTATTTTCGATGTATTTGATGAATGTAACTTAATTTCGATGAATAGAGTGAATTTAAGTTATTTTCGATGTACTGGATCAATATAACTTAATTTCGATGAATAAAGTGAATTTAAGTTATTTTCGATGTACTCGATGAATATAACTTAATTTCGATGAATAAAGTGAATTTAGGTTATTTTCGATGTATTTGATGAATATAACTTAATTTCGATGAATAAAGTGAATTTAGGTTATTTTCGATGTATTTGATGAATATAACTTAATTTCGATGAATAAAGTGAATTTAAGTTATTTTCGATGTATTTGATGAATATAACTTAATTTCGATGAATAAAGTGAATTTAGGTTATTTTCGATGTATTTGATGAATATAACTTAATTTCGATGAATAAAGTGAATTTAGGTTATTTTCGATGTATTTGATGAATGTAACTTAATTTCGATGAATAAAGTGAATTTAAGTAATTTTCGATGTACTCGATGAATATAACTTAATTTCGATGAATAAAGTGAATTTAAGTTATTTTCGATGTATTTGATGAATATAACTTAATTTCGATGAATAAAGTGAATTTAAGTTATTTTCGATGTATTTGATGAATATAACTTAATTTCGATGAATAAAGTGAACTTAAGTTATTTTCGATGTATTTGATGAATATAACTTAATTTCGATGAATAAAGTGAATTTAAGTTATTTTCGATGTATTTGATGAATATAACTTAATTTCGATGAATAAAGTGAATTTAGGTTATTTTCGATGTATTTGATGAATGTAACTTAATTTCGATGAATAGAGTGAATTTAAGTAATTTTCGATGTACTCGATGAATATAACTTAATTTCGATGAATAAAGTGAATTTAAGTTATTTTCGATGTATTTGATGAATATAACTTAATTTCGATGAATAAAGTGAACTTAAGTTATTTTCGATGTATTTGATGAATATAACTTAATTTCGATGAATAAAGCGAATTTAAGTTATTTTCGATGTATTTGATGAATGTAACTTAATTTCGATGAATAAAGTGAATTTAAGTAATTTTCGATGTACTCGATGAATATAACTTAATTTCGATGAATAAAGTGAATTTAAGTTATTTTCGATGTATTTGATGAATATAACTTAATTTCGATGAATAAAGTGAATTTAAGTTATTTTCGATGTATTTGATGAATATAACTTAATTTCGATGAATAAAGTGAACTTAAGTTATTTTCGATGTATTTGATGAATATAACTTAATTTCGATGAATAAAGTGAATTTAAGTTATTTTCGATGTATTTGATGAATATAACTTAATTTCGATGAATAAAGTGAATTTAGGTTATTTTCGATGTATTTGATGAATATAACTTAATTTCGATGAATAAAGTGAATTTAAGTTATTTTCGATGTACTCGATGAATATAACTTAATTTCGATGAATAAAGTGAATTTAGGTTATTTTCGATGTATTTGATGAATATAACTTAATTTCGATGAATAAAGTGAATTTAGGTTATTTTCGATGTATTTGATGAATATAACTTAATTTCGATGAATAAAGTGAATTTAAGTTATTTTCGATGTATTTGATGAATATAACTTAATTTCGATGAATAAAGTGAATTTAGGTTATTTTCGATGTATTTGATGAATGTAACTTAATTTCGATGAATAGAGTGAATTTAAGTTATTTTCGATGTATTTGATGAATGTAACTTAATTTCGATGAATAAAGTGAATTTAAATTATTTTCGATGTATTTGATGAATATAACTTAATTTCGATGAATAAAGTGAATTTAAGTTATTTTCGATGTATTTGATGAATGTAACTTAATTTCGATGAATAGAGTGAATTTAAGTTATTTTCGATGTATTTGATGAATGTAACTTAATTTCGATGAATAAAGTGAATTTAGGTTATTTTCGATGTACTCGATGAATATAACTTAGTTTCGATGAATAAAGTGAACTTAAGTTATTTTCGATGTACTCGATGAATATAACTTAGTTTCGATGAATAAAGTGAATTTAAGTTATTTTCGATGTACTCGATGAATATAACTTAATTTCGATGAATAAAGTGAATTTAAGTTATTTTCGATGTATTTGATGAATATAACTTAATTTCGATGAATAAAGTGAATTTAGGTTATTTTCGATGTATTTGATGAATGTAACTTAATTTCGATGAATAAAGTGAATTTAAGTTATTTTCGATGTATTTGATGAATGTAACTTAATTTCGATGAATAGAGTGAATTTAAGTAATTTTCGATGTATTTGATGAATATAACTTAATTTCGATGAATAAAGCGAATTTAAGTTATTTTCGATGTATTTGATGAATATAACTTAATTTCGATGAATAAAGTGAATTTAAGTTATTTTCGATGTACTCGATGAATATAACTTAATTTCGATGAATAAAGTGAACTTAAGTTATTTTCGATGTACTCGATGAATATAACTTAGTTTCGATGAATAAAGTGAATTTAAGTTATTTTCGATGTACTCGATGAATATAACTTAATTTCGATGAATAAAGTGAATTTAAGTTATTTTCGATGTATTTGATGAATATAACTTAATTTCGATGAATAAAGTGAATTTAGGTTATTTTCGATGTATTTGATGAATGTAACTTAATTTCGATGAATAAAGTGAATTTAGGTTATTTTCGATGTATTTGATGAATGTAACTTAATTTCGATGAATAGAGTGAATTTAAGTTATTTTCGATGTCTTCTCTTCTTCTTCTTTGATCCGTTAGCTGGCGGTCCGAGCGGGACGTCTCCGCAACGGATACGCTGCTGTCGGTGCCGCTGGGTCCCGAACTCTATTCACGATTCGCTTCCATTCTTCTCGGTTTTTGGCGGTGTTTCGAGCCTCGGTAACTGATAATCGTTGATTATTTAAGTCACCCTCGATATTCTTCAACCAGGTTTTCTTCGGTGCCGATCGCTGTATTCTCCAGTCTGCAGGACGGTCTCGCCAGAGAAGTTTACGTGGCAAGCGGTTATCATCCATTCGGCAAACACGATGTATTTGATGTATTTGATGAATGTAACTTAATTTCGATGAATAGAGTGAATTTAAGTTATTTTCGATGTATTTGATGAATGTAACTTAATTTCGATGAATCAAGTGAATTTAGGTTATTTTCGATGTATTTGATGAATGTAACTTAATTTCGATGAATAGAGTGAATTTAAGTTATTTTCGATGTATTTGATGAATGTAACTTAATTTCGATGAATAAAGTGAATTTAAGTTATTTTCGATGTATTTGATGAATATAACTTAATTTCGATGAATAAAGTGAATTTAAGTTATTTTCGAAGTACTCGATGAATATAACTTAATTTTGATGAATAAAGTGAATTTAAGTTATTTTCGATGTACTCGATGAATATAACTTAATTTCGATGAATAAAGTGAATTTAAGTTATTTTCGATGTATTTGATGAATATAACTTAATTTCGATGAATAAAGTGAATTTAGGTTATTTTCGATGTATTTGATGAATGTAACTTAATTTCGATGAATAAAGTGAATTAAAGTTATTTTCGATGTACTCGATGAATATAACTTAGTTTCGATGAATAAAGCGAATTTAAGTTATTTTCGATGTATTTGATGAATATAACTTAATTTCGATGAATAAAGCGAATTTAAGTTATTTTCGATGTATTTGATGAATATAACTTAATTTCGATGAATAAAGTGAATTTAAGTTATTTTCGATGTATTTGATGAATATAACTTAATTTCGATGAATAAAGTGAATTTAAGTTATTTTCGATGTATTTGATGAATATAACTTAATTTCGATGAATAAAGTGAATTTAGGTTATTTTCGATGTATTTGATGAATGTAACTTAATTTCGATGAATAGAGTGAATTTAAGTTATTTTCGATGTATTTGATGAATGTAACTTAATTTCGATGAATAAAGTGAATTTAAGTTATTTTCGATGTATTTGATGAATATAACTTAATTTCGATGAATAAAGTGAATTTAAGTTATTTTCGATGTATTTGATGAATGTAACTTAATTTCGATGAATAAAGTGAATTTAAGTTATTTTCGAGGTATTTGATGAATATAACTTAATTTCGATGAATAGAGTGAATTTAGGTTATTTTCGATGTATTTGATGAATATAACTTAATTTCGATGAATAAAGTGAATTTAAGTAATTTTCGATGTACTCGATGAATATAACTTAATTTCGATGAATAAAGTGAATTTAAGTTATTTTCGATGTATTTGATGAATGTAACTTAATTTCGATGAATAAAGTGAATTTAAGTTATTTTCGATGTATTTGATGAATGTAACTTAATTTCGATGAATAAAGCGAATTTAAGTTATTTTCGATGTACTCGATGAATATAACTTAATTTCGATGAATAAAGTGAATTTAAGTTATTTTCGATGTATTTGATGAATGTAACTTAATTTCGATGAATAAAGTGAATTTAGGTTATTTTCGATGTATTTGATGAATATAACTTAATTTCGATGAATAAAGTGAATTTAAGTTATTTTCGATGTACTCGATGAATATAACTTAATTTCGATGAATAAAGTGAATTTAGGTTATTTTCGATGTATTTGATGAATATAACTTAATTTCGATGAATAAAGTGAATTTAGGTTATTTTTGATGTATTTGATGAATATAACTTAATTTCGATGAATAAAGTGAATTGAAGTTATTTTCGATGTATTTGATGAATATAACTTAATTTCGATGAATAAAGTGAATTTAGGTTATTTTCGATGTATTTGATGAATGTAACTTAATTTCGATGAATAGAGTGAATTTAAGTTATTTTCGATGTATTTGATGAATATAACTTAATTTCGATGAATAAAGTGAACTTAAGTTATTTTCGATGTATTTGATGAATATAACTTAATTTCGATGAATAAAGTGAATTTAGGTTATTTTCGATGTATTTGATGAATGTAACTTAATTTCGATGAATAAAGTGAATTTAGGTTATTTTCGATGTACTCGATGAATATAACTTAATTTCGATGAATAAAGTGAATTTAGGTTATTTTCGATGTATTTGATGAATATAACTTAATTTCGATGAATAAAGTGAATTTAAGTTATTTTCGATGTATTTGATGAATATAACTTAATTTCGATGAATAAAGTGAATTTAGGTTATTTTCGATGTATTTGATGAATGTAACTTAATTTCGATGAATAGAGTGAATTTAAGTTATTTTCGATGTATTTGATGAATGTAACTTAATTTCGATGAATAAAGTGAATTTAAGTTTTTTTCGATGTATTTGATGAATATAACTTAATTTCGATGAATAAAGTGAATTTAAGTTATTTTCGATGTATTTGATGAATGTAACTTAATTTCGATGAATAAAGTGAATTTAAGTTATTTTCGAGGTATTTGATGAATATAACTTAATTTCGATGAATAGAGTGAATTTAGGTTATTTTCGATGTATTTGATGAATATAACTTAATTTCGATGAATAAAGTGAATTTAAGTAATTTTCGATGTACTCGATGAATATAACTTAATTTCGATGAATAAAGTGAATTTAAGTTATTTTCGATGTATTTGATGAATGTAACTTAATTTCGATGAATAAAGTGAATTTAGGTTATTTTCGATGTATTTGATGAATATAACTTAATTTCGATGAATAAAGTGAACTTAAGTTATTTTCGATGTATTTGATGAATATAACTTAATTTCGATGAATAAAGTGAATTTAGGTTATTTTCGATGTATTTGATGAATATAACTTAATTTCGATGAATAAAGTGAACTTAAGTTATTTTCGATGTATTTGATGAATATAACTTAATTTCGATGAATAAAGTGAATTTAAGTTATTTTCGATGTATTTGATGAATATAACTTAATTTCGATGAATAAAGTGAATTTAGGTTATTTTCGATGTATTTGATGAATATAACTTAATTTCGATGAATAAAGTGAATTTAAGTTATTTTCGATGTACTCGATGAATATAACTTAATTTCGATGAATAAAGTGAATTTAGGTTATTTTCGATGTATTTGATGAATATAACTTAATTTCGATGAATAAAGTGAATTTAAGTTATTTTCGATGTATTTGATGAATATAACTTAATTAAGATGAATAAAGTGAATTTAGGTTATTTTCGATGTATTTGATGAATATAACTTAATTTCGATGAATAAAGTGAATTTAAGTTATTTTCGATGTACTCGATGAATATAACTTAATTTCGATGAATAAAGTGAATTTAGGTTATTTTCGATGTATTTGATGAATATAACTTAATTTCGATGAATAAAGTGAATTTAGGTTATTTTCGATGTATTTGATGAATATAACTTAATTTCGATGAATAAAGTGAATTTAAGTTATTTTCGATGTATTTGATGAATATAACTTAATTTCGATGAATAAAGTGAATTTAGGTTATTTTCGATGTATTTGATGAATGTAACTTAATTTCGATGAATAGAGTGAATTTAAGTTATTTTCGATGTATTTGATGAATGTAACTTAATTTCGATGAATAAAGTGAATTTAAGTTATTTTCGATGTATTTGATGAATATAACTTAATTTCGATGAATAAAGTGAATTTAGGTTATTTTCGATGTATTTGATGAATGTAACTTAATTTCGATGAATAAAGTGAATTTAAGTTATTTTCGATGTATTTGATGAATATAACTTAATTTCGATGAATAAAGTGAACTTAAGTTATTTTCGATGTATTTGATGAATATAACTTAATTTCGATGAATAAAGTGAACTTAAGTTATTTTCGATGTATTTGATGAATATAACTTAATTTCGATGAATAAAGTGAATTTAAGTTATTTTCGATGTACTCGATGAATATAACTTAATTTCGATGAATAAAGTGAATTTAGGTTATTTTCGATGTATTTGATGAATATAACTTAATTTCGATGAATAAAGTGAATTTAGGTTATTTTCGATGTATTTGATGAATATAACTTAATTTCGATGAATAAAGTGAATTTAAGTTATTTTCGATGTATTAGATGAATATAACTTAATTTCGATGAATAAAGTGAATTTAGGTTATTTTCGATGTATTTGATGAATGTAACTTAATTTCGATGAATAGAGTGAATTTAAGTTATTTTCGATGTATTTGATGAATGTAACTTAATTTCGATGAATAAAGTGAATTTAAGTTATTTTCGATGTATTTGATGAATATAACTTAATTTCGATGAATAAAGTGAATTTAGGTTATTTTCGATGTATTTGATGAATGTAACTTAATTTCGATGAATAAAGTGAATTTAAGTTATTTTCGATGTATTTGATGAATATAACTTAATTTCGATGAATAAAGTGAATTTAAGTTATTTTCGATGTATTTGATGAATATAACTTAATTTCGATGAATAAAGCGAATTTAAGTTATTTTCGATGTATTTGATGAATATAACTTAATTTCGATGAATAAAGTGAACTTAAGTTATTTTCGATGTATTTGATGAATATAACTTAATTTCGATGAATAAAGCGAATTTAAGTTATTTTCGATGTATTTGATGAATGTAACTTAATTTCGATGAATAAAGTGAATTTAAGTAATTTTCGATGTACTCGATGAATATAACTTAATTTCGATGAATAAAGTGAATTTAAGTTATTTTCGATGTATTTGATGAATATAACTTAATTTCGATGAATAAAGTGAATTTAAGTTATTTTCGATGTATTTGATGAATATAACTTAATTTCGATGAATAAAGTGAATTTAGGTTATTTTCGATGTATTTGATGAATGTAACTTAATTTCGATGAATAAAGTGAATTTAAGTAATTTTCGATGTACTCGATGAATATAACTTAATTTCGATGAATAAAGTGAATTTAAGTTATTTTCGATGTATTTGATGAATATAACTTAATTTCGATGAATAAAGTGAATTTAAGTTATTTTCGATGTATTTGATGAATATAACTTAATTTCGATGAATAAAGTGAACTTAAGTTATTTTCGATGTATTTGATGAATATAACTTAATTTCGATGAATAAAGTGAATTTAAGTTATTTTCGATGTATTTGATGAATATAACTTAATTTCGATGAATAAAGTAAACTTAAGTTATTTTCGATGTATTTGATGAATATAACTTAATTTCGATGAATAAAGTGAATTTAAGTTATTTTCGATGTACTCGATGAATATAACTTAATTTCGATGAATAAAGTGAATTTAGGTTATTTTCGATGTATTTGATGAATATAACTTAATTTCGATGAATAAAGTGAATTTAGGTTATTTTCGATGTATTTGATGAATATAACTTAATTTCGATGAATAAAGTGAATTTAAGTTATTTTCGATGTATTTGATGAATATAACTTAATTTCGATGAATAAAGTGAATTTAGGTTATTTTCGATGTATTTGATGAATGTAACTTAATTTCGATGAATAAAGCGAATTTAAGTTATTTTCGATGTATTTGATGAATGTAACTTAATTTCGATGAATAAAGTGAATTTAGGTTATTTTCGATGTATTTGATGAATGTAACTTAATTTCGATGAATAGAGTGAATTTAAGTTATTTTCGATGTACTGGATGAATATAACTTAATTTCGATGAATAAAGTGAATTTAAGTTATTTTCGATGTACTCGATGAATATAACTTAATTTCGATGAATAAAGTGAATTTAGGTTATTTTCGATGTATTTGATTAATATAACTTAATTTCGATGAATAAAGTGAATTTAGGTTATTTTCGATGTATTTGATGAATATAACTTAATTTCGATGAATAAAGTGAATTTAAGTTATTTTCGATGTATTTGATGAATATAACTTAATTTCGATGAATAAAGTGAATTTAGGTTATTTTCGATGTATTTGATGAATATAACTTAATTTCGATGAATAAAGTGAATTTAGGTTATTTTCGATGTATTTGATGAATGTAACTTAATTTCGATGAATAAAGTGAATTTAAGTAATTTTCGATGTACTCGATGAATATAACTTAATTTCGATGAATAAAGTGAATTTAAGTTATTTTCGATGTATTTGATGAATATAACTTAATTTCGATGAATAAAGTGAATTTAAGTTATTTTCGATGTATTTGATGAATATAACTTAATTTCGATGAATAAAGTGAATTTAAGTTATTTTCGATGTATTTGATGAATATAACTTAATTTCGATGAATAAAGTGAATTTAGGTTATTTTCGATGTATTTGATGAATGTAACTTAATTTCGATGAATAAAGTGAATTTAAGTAATTTTCGATGTACTCGATGAATATAACTTAATTTCGATGAATAAAGTGAATTTAAGTTATTTTCGATGTATTTGATGAATATAACTTAATTTCGATGAATAAAGTGAATTTAAATTATTTTAGATGTATTTGATGAATATAACTTAATTTCGATGAATCAAGTGAACTTAAGTTATTTTCGATGTATTTGATGAATATAACTTAATTTCGATGAATAAAGTGAATTTAAGTTATTTTCGATGTATTTGATGAATATAACTTAATTTCGATGAATAAAGTGAATTTAGGTTATTTTCGATGTATTTGATGAATGTAACTTAATTTCGATGAATAGAGTGAATTTAAGTAATTTTCGATGTACTCGATGAATATAACTTAATTTCGATGAATAAAGTGAATTTAAGTTATTTTCGATGTATTTGATGAATATAACTTAATTTCGATGAATAAAGTGAACTTAAGTTATTTTCGATGTATTTGATGAATATAACTTAATTTCGATGAATAAAGCGAATTTAAGTTATTTTCGATGTATTTGATGAATGTAACTTAATTTCGATGAATAAAGTGAATTTAAGTAATTTTCGATGTACTCGATGAATATAACTTTATTTCGATGAATAAAGTGAATTTAAGTTATTTTCGATGTATTTGATGAATATAACTTAATTTCGATGAATAAAGTGAATTTAAGTTATTTTCGATGTATTTGATGAATATAACTTAATTTCGATGAATAAAGTGAATTTAGGTTATTTTCGATGTATTTGATGAATGTAACTTAATTTCGATGAATAAAGTGAATTTAAGTAATTTTCGATGTACTCGATGAATATAACTTAATTTCGATGAATAAAGTGAATTTAAGTTATTTTCGATGTATTTGATGAATATAACTTAATTT
>CATLJY010000658.1:0-20231 GCA_949987705.1 Thereva unica
CTCAAAGGTATAACAAGGAAATTATTCATATTTTATCTAAGTTGTTTTTCCTCCTTGTTGAACTGTGCCTAAGCCTGGAATAAAGAAAATTCTTAAATATCACTACATAAGACAGAAAAAAATAATAAGTAAAAGATTTCTCTTATCTTCAGAGATTCAGACACGACAATGAAACCCTCCTGCTCTAAAAGATTTCTCCCACATAACACGTGTCTGCAACATGTCAACATAATGAGAATAACCCTCAAAGGTAAAAACCACTTGACACTTTCTTTCTTGGATAATTTCCCTGTTTTTCAATCTGATGTTCGTGTTGACGTACGTGTAGATAATCCTAACCCGTAAGAAGGTAAAATACTCACCCTCTGCTAATTGGAGGCTTAGTTTTTGCTCCTATCATGGAAATGCGAGAGGACTGACTCCGTACCACTTTACGGTAAGGGAGACGAGGGAAAAATATAAAAATAAAAGGAGAAGTCTACTTATCCTACCGAGTTTTATTCTACTATGAAACGATGGTCACAAGCTGCAAATTGGAGGAAATAATGTAAAACATCCCTGCAAGGCTTCATGTCTTTACAAGGTTAAGGATGTACTTTGTCATCTTATGGTGGATGTAATTCGTGTCTTTTAGCTACAAGGAAAGGAACTTAGGAAATACTTATGCAGGGTTTCTTCCTTAAGGCAAGGAATAAGGCTTTTCTCTCTAAAAATTTGATAAACGTATACGAAACCATTTATCTCTGACATTTTGGGGCCGTAATAAAAAAATACTACGGACATTTTTTCTTATCAAGCGAAGCTATGTATGTACTAGAAATTCTACTTCAAGTTTTATAATTTTTAAGGATAATTCGGAAAAGGAAAAAATGCCTAGTTTAAGACTGGCAAACCCTTACAAAGACACAATTTTCGTAGGTTTTATTGCTACAGAATATAACATTCTTTGATGTTTATTTGTCTCAATGCCCGGAAGCATAACTTTTATAAAATAAAGTATATGAAAGGATTTAAAGAAATTTAAATTTTGTTTTTTTTTGCCACAAAAAAGTTATCAAGTAAAAATGGTGAAAATGCGCCTTCTATTTCAGATATCATGGTATTTTTGCATTGTCAATAGGAGATATTGGCTTATGTCGCAATAACTGTAATCCATAAAGACAGTATTTAACTGCCAATGACTGAAATAAAAAAATGCCGATGCTTCAAAATCTATTTTAGATTGATGGGAGTGCAGCCATATTTCTTATAATCGAAAATCAGATTTGGTCTACTTAGACTATTTTCATCACCCCACTTCCAAATGGATTTGGACAGACAAAAATGCTACATAACTTGCTACAGAAAAATAGAGCTGATGAACTTCAATTTCCAGAAACTGTAGGACGTGGTTTAGCTGGTCCTCAACTAACCTTATTTTTTCCCAAAATAATTTACGAGTTTGTTTTTAACAAATTTTATTTAACTTCTTTAAATACCGGGTAGTACACTTTTCTATTTTACAAATTTGCGTTATTTTTAATTATTTATACTATACTTTAACTTTTAATAAATATTTCGATTAAAATTATTAATTTTATTTCGAAAATACACCTCTTTTTATTCAATTTTTGTCGAACTCACAAGCCATGGAAAATTTATTATTGTTTTTTTTTAAATATTACTCAGCCTCAGCCGACTGGATTATATAACCAATCTTCTTGGCTAAGTAAAACCGGAAGCAGTAGGACGATGTCCCTACAGTGGCAAACAATATTCCCCAACTAAAAAGTGTTGATCTCCGTTTACTCGGCTAATCTGCGGCATTCCAAAAGGACATGGTCTGTGTCCTCTATCACATTTAGCAATGCCGGGCATTGCGTGGACTCATCTTGTCCGAAGAGGAGCGTGTTCAGAAACCTTACTATGATGAGCTATGGGTAACTTTTGGCGTTCAAAAACTCCCATAGTTAACTATGGTCTAGTTAATTTTCAACTATGCTCGGGAGCATGGTTGACGATAGTTAAGAAGCAGAAGATGGTTAAACATAAATTTTCGTGGTTAAGTGCAGCGATGCAGCATAATCACAGCTTACCTTGTGGTGTACCATAGTAAGACCTCTCGTGACCCATCCCTCCACGTTTGTTATGAACCTGTGGGTTCTTCGACATTAGGTAGATTTATTCTACTTATTTTGCCACTACAAAAATAAACGTAACTTCTAGATAATGTTAACTTCCCTAGATTCTTCTTCTAGTGGTTACTCAATCGAATTGAGCGGGTTAGAGTAACTGAAATATGATACGAAGAGTTTCATACTAAGGACAATAACCTATCGGGCAAATACAGCATCAATGGTGGTGCCGTGTCATGTTTTTGAAACCAATAGATCATTATTCATGGTTAAATTTACATGATCTTGAAGAAAGTTAATAGGTGAACCCGAATCTTCGCCTCTGCCAAGAAATTCTCCTCAGTCTTTTGTGTAAGGCCATAATACTTGTTTCAAAAATTAGATTTTTGCTTTGGACTGAACTGCTATCACAACTTGTAACTGCTATCACAACTTGTAAATTCAGACTGTTACACAGAGCTAACCTCTCAATCGTTCAAAATTGAATCTGGAGTCCCCCAAGGCTGCATTCTAGGCCCCAAGCTCTTCAATATATTTATACACGACTTCACCACAAAATTCCCCTCCTTAACACAACTTTCATACAATTAGCTGACGATACACTTTTTTGGGATACAAGTGTCAAACCTATTAATGGCACTGAAAAGCTGCAAACACACGTTAATGCCCCGTGTAAGAAGCCGGCCATGCCTTTTAAATAATTCATTCGGGCGTCCATCATGTATAGAGCATCTCATAAGAAACCACAGAGATTTGGTCTATGAAAGGAAACGTCAGTAGCTGCCTGTGATGTATATCCATGAATGTTTTGCCACTTAGACCTGCTCATTATTCCTAACTGGTTCTTGTATTTAGGATTTATTATTTCAGATTGTTCAAAGATCTTAAATGCATTTACTTGATTGATTGCCCTCGATGTTGATCTCAGGCATTATCAAAACTGCCTACTTACCTGGCCCCAACATGACTCGTCGGCACTGCCCCTAACGTTCTTTAATTTAGATTTACGTTCAAAATTGCATAATTTAAAAAGAAATTGTTAACGAATTATTAATTGGATTAGATCTTTACTAGATCCAAAATGATCAACACACTTTTGTATAAAATTTAGTTAAGAAATTTCAATTAGTCCTCATATGTAGGTATATACCAAATTACTTTAAATTTACCGGTTGCACTGAATATCCTAATAGGTGTCGATATCGAAATGATATTATTATGTAAAACAGCACCACTAGAAAATGCATGAAAGAATCCAAACTACTTTGGATTTTATTCAACCGAAATTCGGACTGTAAAAATTCTTAATCATAATAATTAATTAATCTTAAGTAAAAACTATTGTTTAGGCATTAACGTAGTTAAAAGAAATAAATTGTCTTTATGTTTTAATGTTCAATTATCGACTAATGACTCAGTTTCATTACACGTTTCTAGGGCAAATTTCCCAAGAAAAGAAAACCAGAAATGAAAGAAAGTGAAGCTAGAAGTTCATGGTCAACATTGCAATTGCGCCCGGTGTTAAGCAAGTTGATAAACCCGATATATGGGAAAAATGGAAAAGTGGCAATTAGGCTAATTGCAAGATTCGACAGGTATAAAAGATGCGTGGGTTGTAAAGAGAGGTACCAGTCAATTCTATTATCGCAGTGTTTCAGCACAGACCTACTTTACAAAAATCAATCAAAATGTTCAAGTTGGTAAGAATTTGAGTATTTGTGAAGATGAAGGATTGAGTTTTAAGAAATTGTTTATTTTTTATTTCAGGTGGTGCTGTCCGCTCTTCTCGCCGTTGCCGTTGCTAAGCCCAGCGATATTCAATTTGCCGGTGCTCAACTTGCTTATGCAGCTTCGGCTCCTATTATCTCTAAAACTGTCACCTACGAAGCTGCACCAGTTGTCAAGACTACTGTTATCTCTGAGCCAGCTCATATTGAGGTCCGTGAACCAGTTGTTGCTAAGGTCGGAAACGTCGTCCACAATGTCTCTACAACAACATCTCATAAAACCTCAACCGTTGTCACCAGCAAGTCTAGCTTTGCCAGTCCAATTGTTGCTCCAGCTGTAAAAACCTACACTGCTCCTGTTGTGAAGACTACTTATACTGCTCCAATTATTACTTCCCAGCAATATGCTCCAGCGCCAATCGCTACCGCTCATGTTACTGCTCCAGTACTGAAGACTTATGCCACAGAACAAGTCGTCCACTCTTATGCTGCTCCTTTGACCTATGCTACTGCTCCAGTTGTTAAAACTATCCAAGCACCGTTGACATATACTGCACCTATTGCTCATGGCTGGTAAAAGGCAGTTGGCTATGAAGTTTGACTGAAGTTTAGTTAATTTCAGATCTATTGTTCTCCAAAAGAAAGATTAGAGCTGAAATAAATTCTAATTTATTGTTTAAACGCAAATCATTATTTTTTTGTTTTATTTGAATTCTTCTAATAAGCCAAATTATTTGCTGTTTTAGTAATTTGAGGATGTTTTGAAAATGATGATGATGGAACCATCGTATGTGGGAATTTCGTTCCTCACTCTATTGCAATTTTCACATAAGCATATGACAAAAAGTACCAAATAAAGCCAATTTTAACATCAAATAACATCGTAACACAAAAATTGTCCAGACCTTATTTATAGGTAATTTTCTATGCTTTCGGAAAGAACAAATTTTGATTAACTAGATATTTTTTGGAGAAAAAGGTAGCTGAAGTTGACATTTATGTTAAAAAAATCAAAATTTTGACTTTGATGACTCATAACTCTGGAAGTTGATAGGTAATAGAGATAGAGTAATACGGAGTATTATGTTATCTCTGGTAGAACCTTCACTTTTACAGTTTTAGATAGTATTGTGCGTACACCGATATCTACCTTATTTATGAAAATGGGATATATATAGGGTTAGAAAAATACAGGGCGATATGCAAAACACAAAATATCCAAAACGCCCTAGCGGATAAATCTTTACGTTTATCGTTAAGAATGTTACATTATGAAATCTGGATTTAATTCGTAAAGATGCGATTCCATTACTAATTTAGGTGCCCTGGGGTAAAATAAAAAGACTGCGTCACGTACATTTCGAAATTTGTATCTATGAAAAAGAGCGTGGGGATGAGATATAGAATGCGGCCAGTCAACGAAATTAATTTAATTATATGGAACATTGGTACTTGAAAGCAGTCTACAAGAAAGGTTGATGTGAACCTAAATAACTTACTAGCCAAATAGTATCACTACGTTTAGCGAAAACCGGTAATGCTGGAATAACAGCCATCGACGAAATAAGAAGAATAATGGCAATAGGCAACTAGGTCAATGCGGCTTAGTAATTGGGAGTACCAGATTTGCCCGCAAGGGTATCTACAAAGCCAGCTGGGTATTCCCTGAGTCACTCGTTAACAAATAGATCCCATAATAAAGGGCAGCGGTCACCTTTCATTATCATCAGAAATACGCAAAAAACAACACCGGCCATGAGTTAGGCATCCCCCTCGGGCTCAAGTCGCGCAGAGGAATTTCCGGATGCCAACGAGAATTGTACTCAACGCACCTTAAAATATTGTGAACTGTATGGTTGACAGCATCTTTGATAGAAAACGGACCCTCCCAGATGTGTAAAACCAACTCAGAAGTGAAGGAAATACAGTTAACAACCGAAAAAAGGAGAAGCATTCGAGAAAAAGTTTAGCAGGAGAACTATTTGAGCACGAATAACATAGCGAACAAAGAAAAGCACAAACGCAAGGGTATCCGAAGAGCCAATATCATGACCCAATTAAAATACTGAAGTACTGTAAAGACAAATAAGGTAATTTGATCGCATACTTCAGAGGCGTCTTCATCACTTTCATGAATTCATGTGTGACGGCAAGGAGTAAATACTTCTACAGCTTCACCCAAATACTACATTACACAGCCCGTTTACATCATTGGTAGGGTATCAAGAGTTCAGGACGCTCGCTCAGGCTAAGTGAATCTGAGTGGCATGAAAATTGAGACTAGCATGTTAATAATACCAAAACAAGGCTCACAATATAATGAAACCAATGTTGTGGACCGACCAGTCTGAGAACTGATATAATCCTGATCCCACAGTCAAGTAAAAGGAGTATCATTTTGAAGTACTGCAATCCTTCAGTACACTACAACCGGCAACAGTATGCAGCCAGAAATATCAGATTTTTGAATGTAAGTAATCATCATTTGAAGAAGGGTCTAGCGGGAGCGCCACGGGTACTGGGGCTATTCTTCTTTAAACCAGGAGACCCTGTGGATCATCTATCGATTCTTTGGTATACGGACGGTTTCAATAACGGTAATGGACTGGGCCCTTGGAACTATGACCACTGTTTTTCAAGCTGAGGTGTGTTCCATCCAGACGTGTGGCAAGTATTCATTAATAGAGCTCCAAATATCTCTAACACCGTTATTTCTTCCGACAAATTCTGTTATATCTCGAAAATCTCTCATCAGGAACAACAATGTTACGCTAAAGTGAATTTCCGGTAATGAAAATGAGTCCCCTCACGCGTTGGCCTGGAATCTTGCTGCAGATTAGCCAACTGTCAGCTAAGATCGGTCAGCAGAAAATTTGGTCCATCAGCTGGCTTGTCATAGCTAGGGCGTTCGTTAAGCTAAAAGATTTGTTGAAATCGGCTAAGCTAAAGTGGTCAAACTTTTAAATTTAAAGAGAAGGGAACTAAAAATAGTAACAGAGCTCCTGATGAGCCACTGTTTGCGCAATTATCATCTAAGCAGACTGGGACTGGTTGTTCATTGTAGCTTTTGGTTCTGCGAGGCAGCTCGCGAATCTGTGGAGCACTTGGCTTTCGACTGTGAGGCTGCAGCTAAGAGTAGACTGACTCGATTGGTTCCCCTTCATAGCGACTTCCCAGACTAATTTCTGGCCATATCAAAAACCTTAGCCTGAAAGGTTTTTAAAGACAGGGTTGGCACAATAAACAAAACTATTTGGGTTTGACCCCTTCGGTCCAACTTCCCAGTAATGATGAACGTAGACGGAATAAACTGACTTCTTACAAATAGTAATACGTTCAGCACTAGCGGGAGTTTGACTAGTGTCAGAGCTGGTGACGAAGTAATCCTGAGAGAAGTTAGTTCAAATAACTATAATAGTGGCAAATCCACAAGATTTTTCTAGAGAATTTGTTTTTTCTGAAAGTTAACAAACAAACATTTTATTCGTTCTTCGATCGCTACACTAAAGCGGTTGTTCGAATTCGTATTGAGCGTTTCGAAGCGTCGCTGATCAACTGGGAAGTGAATGACTTCATTTGGATATTCCAAAGATTTCCGGAGATAAATATTAGCAAAACTAATCAATATAAAGTACTTGTCAGACTTGACAACAAAGATCAAATTTTTCGGTAACTACTGGAAATCCCGAGATGAATCGGAATTTCCTGAAGCTGTAGGGCGTATAAAACAGTCCTCCGTCCAAAAAGTGCTGATGCAATATTTGAAAAATTCGTGATGTTTGTAAAGGGTAACGTAATTTTTAAACGATTTTTAAAGAGTGTCGGATCTTGACAAGTGATATTTTGTTGGAAAGCTATCGTTGTGCAGAAGATCACTTCTTAGTTTATCAGATATTAGCAAAACTTATCGATTTAAGATCTTTCTGACACTTAGCCGAAGGTTTTCCATTTAAACCGATATGAAATTTTTTTCAGGGCATTTTTTCGTTAATACTCCTCTTTCGGCACCGCAAAGATGTTGATATAGTTTTTAGTTCGCGCGGTATCGTGCAGGTACAAAAATCATGAACGAAGTTTCAACAAAAAAATGGTTCAACCGAATTGTATGAAAATCTTTTCAGATCATATTTTCTTTAATATTCTTCGAACGGCACCTCAACTAAGTCGATATCTTTTATGGTTCGCGCGATATCGTGTCGTAAAGACGCCACCAACTAGAGCGGGAATACACCGGGAGTTAAAGAAAAGAGTCCAGCGCAATAAAAGGCAGCAGATAAATGAGCTCGCAGACAAAGCGGCAGACATAGGCAAAAGTAAAATGCTGTACCAAATTACTAAATATCCACTTGGAAAGCACTCTATTAAAAATCATCCCGTTAAGAGTGCGGATGGAAGAATGCTGTGCAGCGACGAGGAGTAGCTCCAAAGATGGAGAGATTATAACTCTCCTAAACAACAATTACAAATGCAGAGTTCTCCTTAATGGAAAATAATCCGACAGCTTTGAGGTGACTTCAGTAGTACGACAAGGATGACTACTTCTTTTTTTCTTATAGTAATAAACGACAACCTTGCCGGCGCTCTACAGATATAATCTATTGGATTTCGGTTTCAATTTACGTATATTTATGTATATCTTAATGGGGGTATAATGGTCCACCAAAACCCAGCTTATATTCTTCACACACTTTCATCACTCTCTCTCCGTTATTATTTGTTGATATGTTCAGACTATGACGACGAGTTTCTGTACTTGCTCTATCAAATATTACTTTTGTGTTGAAGTGGCCTATCATTAACATTATATCCTCCCTTGGAATCTCATTTAATACTGTGGTCAATTGAGAATAAAAGTTATCCTCCTCTAATCACTTATCACTTCAGTCAAGTAGTAGTAGTTAATTTCATTCTTCTTCTTCTTCCAGGCCTCTACAACCGGCATCTGGCCTGGCCTCTCGCAGTTGTTCTCTCCACCGGTCTCGATTCTGAGCCCAGGGTCCGGACGTCCTGGTCTACGGCATCCATCCAGCGGAGGTTAGGTCTCCCATTCTGCTGCATCCCGTAGTTCTTACCGCAGAGAACTTGCCGAGGTCCAAGAACTTTTCTACTTTAATTTCGTATAAAATCTGGCTTTTATAATCCTGTCTGAATGAGCTTTCCAATATATCATGATTTTAGCTACTTTCACTAGCTCCTTAGCTACTTGACTAAAGCTTGGCATTATTTGCCGTGTTTTTATTTCGCCTTCACCTTTCACTTATTAAAAGGATCATCCCTTTGTATTTTTTTCATTTCTTCTTCGACCTGAGCTAGCTTAGATGTTTCTCTCATGGTTTTATAGACCATAATCCTATCCTAGTCCTGTTTCCTGCTATGTTATCTATCAGATTCCGAGGCTGTGCTTCAGTTTCTGTAAATTGATAGGTACTATCCTGCAGATAGGTTATGCATTAATCGTACTCGAGTAATACTACATGTTATTGTCAAGCATAGTCGCCATCATTTTCCCAATTGTTAACAAACCGTCTTTATTTCTATGTTAAAGCAGATGATTCAGAGCCTCCTTCGTAGCTATTGTAAAACAGGTTTAGGAAAGCTGTTAAAATTATATACTAGTATTATTTTTAAAATATTAGGAAGCAAATGGAAAATTCTATTAAAACTAATAGCATTATTTATAGGAAAGTAATAAAACTCAAAAAAGAGGCGTTGAACCCTCTTTATATACATATGTGTTAACCGCAATGAGTGGGCAAATTGCTACTCAATAAGTTATAAAAGCCAATCTGTCAATTTCAATCACATATGTGCTCCATCACATGTAAAGGGCGTACATAATTCTACATGACTAAATTATCCCATCTTCACATCACCTCATAACATCGGTTGTGTAACTTGTGTTACATCGCGAACTTTGTTCCTTTGGGCAAAATATCCGTTGGGGACTGCAAGATAAAATTAAGTCCCCTAAGTAGAAGAAGCCCCCGAGGGTATGTAATGTCCGACAATTCCGTCTAATATAACTTTTCCATGGGGAGAATATTTGAAAATTCGAAGGGTTGCACAATTTGCTCCTGCAGAAGGTGTGTGTGCATGTGCTCAGATTGTTTTGGGTTAACCCTCTAACAAGAATGACAGCCACTAGAGTGTATACTGCGGCACGTTGCCAGGGGCAACAATAAATAGTCCTCTATGGGTGAGTGCCTTGCAATTCGCTTAAAACAATTATTTGTGCTTTTCTGGCCTTTGTTTATCAACAACTTTTAAAGTGACTCTAAACGGTATGCGAAATCCGCCTTGGGGCATGCCAGAAAATAGTTGTTTTTGATCCTGCCTCAGCTGCACAAATTTAATTCCAGTCGGTTTATGCCGTCAGTTTCTGCAGTTTTGTTCCACTTGGTGCCATCTTTTTTTTGGGAGGGTGGGAGCTAATTTCGGTGGTGGGGTAACTAAACCGAATTCATAGCTTGCACGTTTATGAACAAAGGCTTAATCCGGGTTGACACCCAGTTATTGTTCTCTATTGTGAAGGCAGCCCAAAACCATAAACATACTCACAATTCTCCTGAATCGGCAAACAACAATGCCAAAGGGTTAAATCTGACTTTAGGCATGCCCATTAGGTGTTAATGGACTATCAAAAGTGATGCCTAATAAACTCTAGAATATCATTGTTCCTCCATCTCATGTATGGTTGTGCACCACAATAGCGTATGAAGCTTCAGAAATCCTCACATTTATGCCCAGCATACCCTGAACCCATTAGGTGTAAGCCCTTTAGTACAGGATAACACTCACACATCAATATGATTAATTATTCTGATTATAATTAGGCTGTCTGGATTTGATATATTTGCTCATTTGTGGTGCTTTAATTGAATCAAGCTCCACAAGAATCACGCAGTTTCCGTGATATTTTTCCAGCATCATGATGAGATACATTTTCACCACAAAGAGTGAAACTATTACCCCGCAATGACTGATTAATGAATTATAATGTAGATTTAAGGATTTACTCTCTTGAGATGTTTGAAATATATCTGATATCCTATTAACTATTTCGGGCCAACTAGCAAATAGCAACAAAACGGGAGGTTTTGGAATTTATATAAGTTTGCATTGTGCATACTCGAGATTACATCTCCTATATCAGACTGACGCTGGGCATTCCGATTCTATAATAAGCCATTTGGACGATAAACGGACTAATTGGGAATAACTATCGCTTGATTGATCAATTTGTAATTTGAGAATATTATGTTACCTTAAAAGGCCAATTTTTCGTGAAATCACTTGACGTTAGTCCTGATTCGAAAATACACACATTTCGCTATTGAATTTACAGTTATTTTGGAACAATTTAAAACCGTATCGAAAATTGTCACCTCTCTAGCTTTTTACTTACCTATTTCTGATTGGCCTGACATTGTTCCAGACGCCTGTGTCAAGTGGAAGTCTATGCTCAGAACAGTGGCGAAGACAGGGGGTAGGGGATCAAGAGGATGAAACCCTGCCCACTAGCCTACGGAAATTATATTAGAATTGAATAAAGGTCTTCGTATTTAAGTATACATTTTTTAAGTACCTACTTATATAAGCAATTATATAAAAATCACCTAGATCTGTTTTTGTGACGGCTGTGCATTTGAGTATGGTATAATTTCTGCGCTTCAAGAAGGCCGACCAATCAGGAGCCATGAAAAGGACGCTCACTATAATTGTGAACACATGTAAAGAAAATCCAATGAGAGCCAATAGCGGCACCTCGGTTACTAAAAACTCAAAACTTTAAATCTATAATAAACTAGCTGGGACCCGGTGCGCCTACGCTGCACCCATAAGTCAATAGTAAACAATAAAAACTATCCATTGACTTAATATTTTTCGAGATATGAATTTTACACAGATGAAATGCCTCAAAGAACATGGGTCTTGCGTCGGCCGCCATGAATCGGTATATTGAGTCTACTACATTGCTTATTGTATTCTACTTATCATACCCTTTCATGTGATACCTATGTTGAGGGGATTGTGAAGAAAGTGGTAATCCGGCCTCTTTAGACGGCCGCCATGGATCTAAAGATATATTTTGTATACTACATTGCTTATTGTATTCTACTTATCATACCCTTTCATTTGATACCCATGTCGAGGTGGTTGTGAAGAAAGTGGTAATTCGGCCTCTTGAGACGGCCGCCATGGATCTAAAGATATATTTTGTATACTACATTGCTTATTGTATTCTACTTATCATACCCTTTCATTTGATACCCATGTCGAGGTGGTTGTGAAGAAAGTGGTACCCCGCCCTCTTGAGACGGCCGCCATGGATCTAAAGATATATTTTGTATACTACATTGCTTATTGTATTCTACTTATCATACCCTTTCATTTGATACCCATGTCGAGGTGGTTGTGAAGAAAGTGGTACCCCGCCCTCTTGAGACGGCCGCCATGGATCTAAAGATATATTTTGTATACTACATTGCTTATTGTATTCTACTTATCATACCCTTTCATTTGATACCCATGTCGAGGTGGTTGTGAAGAAAGTGGTACCCCGCCCTCTTGAGACGGCCGCCATGGATCTAAAGATATATTTTGTAGACTACATTGCTTATTATATTCTACTTATCATACCCTTTCATTTGATACCCATGTCGAGGTGGTTGTGAAGAAAGTGGTACCCCGCCATCTTGAGACGGCCGCCATGGATCTAAAGATATATTTTGTATACTACATTGCTTATTGTATTCTACTTATCATACCCTTTCATTTGTTACCCATGTCGAGGTGGTTGTGAAGAAAGTGGTACCCCGCCCTCTTGAGACGGCCGCCATGGATCTAAAGATATATTTTGTATACTACATTGCTTATTGTATTCTACTTATCATACCCTTTCATTTGATACCCATGTCGAGGTGGTTGTGAAGAAAGTGGTACCCCGCCCTCTTGAGACGGCCGCCATGGATCTAAAGATATATTTTGTATACTACATTGCTTATTGTATTCTCCTTAACATACCCTTTCATTTGATACCCATGTCGAGGTGGTGGTGAAGAAAGTGGTACCCCGCCCTCTTGAGACGGCCGCCATGGATCTAAAGATATATTTTGTATACTACATTGCTTATTGTATTCTACTTATCATACCCTTTCATTTGATACCCATGTCGAGGTGGTTGTGAAAAAAGTGGTACCCCGCCCTCTTGAGACTGCCGCCATGGATCTAAAGATATATTTTGTATACTACATTGCTTATTGTATTCTACTTATCATACCCTTTCATTTGATACCCATGTCGAGGTGGTTGTGAAGAAAGTGGTACCCCGCCCTCTTGAGACGGCCGCCATGGATCTAAAGATATATTTTGTATACTACATTGCTTATTGTATTCTCCTTAACATACCCTTTCATTTGATACCCATGTTGAGGTGGTTGTGAAGAAAGTGGTACCCCGCCCTCTTGAGACGGCCGCCATGGATCTAAAGATATATTTTGTATACTACATTGCTTATTGTATTCTACTTATCATACCCTTTCATTTGATACCCATGTCGAGGTGGTTGTGAAGAAAGTGGTACCCCGCCATCTTGAGACGGCCGCCATGGATCTAAAGATATATTTTGTATACTACATTGCTTATTGTATTCTACTTATCATACCCTTTCATTTGATACCCATGTCGAGGTGGTTGTGAAGAAAGTGGTACCCCGCCCTCTTGAGACGGCCGCCATGGATCATTTTAGTTTCAATAGCGTCATGGCCTACCTATTGTTTGACAGCTGCGTAAATTTGAAATTTTCATTAAATGTAATGATTCAATTTAATGACAATTTTACATTTGTCAAACAATAGGTAGGTCATGAAGCTATTTAAACTAAAATGAAGTGAAAATTCCTAAAATTACCATTTTTGTTTGGATTTTTCAGCTGTTTTTTTGGTTAAAGGTATAAAAAATAGCCTACGACCTATTCTCAGACCTACCAAATATACACAAAAAATTTCATGCAAATTGGTCAACCCGTTTCGGAGGAGTACGGTAACAAACACTGTGACACGAGATTTTTATAGATATAGACTAGCTGGGACCCGGTGCGCCTACGCTGCACCCATAAGTCAATAGTAAACAATAAAAACCATCCATTGACTTAATATTTTTCGAGATATGAATTTTACACAGATGAAATGCCTCAAAGAACATGGGTCTTGCGTCGGCCGCCATGAATCGGTATATTGAGTCTACTACATTGCTTATTGTATTCTACTTATCATACCCTTTCATGTGATACCTATGTTGAGGGGATTGTGAAGAAAGTGGTAATCCGGCCTCTTTAGACGGCCGCCATGGATCTAAAGATATATTTTGTATACTACATTGCTTATTGTATTCTACTTATCATACCCTTTCATTTGATACCCATGTCGAGGTGGTTGTGAAGAAAGTGGTAATTCGGCCTCTTGAGACGGCCGCCATGGATCTAAAGATATATTTTGTATACTACATTGCTTATTGTATTCTACTTATCATACCCTTTCATTTGATACCCATGTCGAGGTGGTTGTGAAGAAAGTGGTACCCCGCCCTCTTGAGACGGCCGCCATGGATCTAAAGATATATTTTGTATACTACATTGCTTATTGTATTCTACTTATCATACCCTTTCATTTGATACCCATGTCGAGGTGGTTGTGAAGAAAGTGGTACCCCGCCCTCTTGAGACGGCCGCCATGGATCTAAAGATATATTTTGTATACTACATTGCTTATTGTATTCTACTTATCATACCCTTTCATTTGATACCCATGTCGAGGTGGTTGTGAAGAAAGTGGTACCCCGCCCTCTTGAGACGGCCGCCATGGATCTAAAGATATATTTTGTAGACTACATTGCTTATTATATTCTACTTATCATACCCTTTCATTTGATACCCATGTCGAGGTGGTTGTGAAGAAAGTGGTACCCCGCCATCTTGAGACGGCCGCCATGGATCTAAAGATATATTTTGTATACTACATTGCTTATTGTATTCTACTTATCATACCCTTTCATTTGTTACCCATGTCGAGGTGGTTGTGAAGAAAGTGGTACCCCGCCCTCTTGAGACGGCCGCCATGGATCTAAAGATATATTTTGTATACTACATTGCTTATTGTATTCTACTTATCATACCCTTTCATTTGATACCCATGTCGAGGTGGTTGTGAAGAAAGTGGTACCCCGCCCTCTTGAGACGGCCGCCATGGATCTAAAGATATATTTTGTATACTACATTGCTTATTGTATTCTCCTTAACATACCCTTTCATTTGATACCCATGTCGAGGTGGTGGTGAAGAAAGTGGTACCCCGCCCTCTTGAGACGGCCGCCATGGATCAAAAGATATATTTTGTATACTACATTGCTTATTGTATTCTACTTATCATACCCTTTCATTTGATACCCATGTCGAGGTGGTTGTGAAGAAAGTGGTACCCCGCCCTCTTGAGACGGCCGCCATGGATCTAAAGATATATTTTGTATACTACATTGCTTATTGTATTCTACTTATCATACCCTTTCATTTGATACCCATGTCGAGGTGGTTGTGAAGAAAGTGGTACCCCGCCCTCTTGAGACGGCCGCCATGGATCTAAAGATATATTTTGTATACTACATTGCTTATTGTATTCTCCTTAACATACCCTTTCATTTGATACCCATGTTGAGGTGGTTGTGAAGAAAGTGGTACCCCGCCCTCTTGAGACGGCCGCCATGGATCTAAAGATATATTTTGTATACTACATTGCTTATTGTATTCTACTTATCATACCCTTTCATTTGATACCCATGTCGAGGTGGTTGTGAAGAAAGTGGTACCCCGCCATCTTGAGACGGCCGCCATGGATCTAAAGATATATTTTGTATACTACATTGCTTATTGTATTCTACTTATCATACCCTTTCATTTGATACCCATGTCGAGGTGGTTGTGAAGAAAGTGGTACCCCGCCCTCTTGAGACGGCCGCCATGGATCATTTTAGTTTCAATAGCGTCATGGCCTACCTATTGTTTGACAGCTGCGTAAATTTGAAATTTTCATTAAATGTAATGATTCAATTTAATGACAATTTTACATTTGTCAAACAATAGGTAGGTCATGAAGCTATTTAAACTAAAATGAAGTGAAAATTCCTAAAATTACCATTTTTGTTTGGATTTTTCAGCTGTTTTTTTGGTTAAAGGTATAAAAAATAGCCTACGACCTATTCTCAGACCTACCAAATATACACAAAAAATTTCATGCAAATTGGTCAACCCGTTTCGGAGGAGTACGGTAACAAACACTGTGACACGAGATTTTTATAGATATAGAGATACTACATTGCTTATTGTATTCTACTTATCATACCCTTTCATTTGATACCCATGTCGAGGTGGTTGTGAAGAAAGTGGTAATTCGGCCTCTTGAGACGGCCGCCATGGATCTAAAGATATATTTTGTATACTACATTGCTTATTGTATTCTGCTTATCATACCCTTTCATTTGATACCCATGTCGAGGTGGTTGTGAAGAAAGTGGTACCCCGCCCTCTTGAGACGGCCGCCATGGATCTAAAGATATATTTTGTATACTACATTGCTTATTGTATTCTACTTATCATACCCTTTCATTTGATACCCATGTCGAGGTGGTTGTGAAGAAAGTGGTACCCCGCCCTCTTGAGACGGCCGCCATGGATCTAAAGATATATTTTGTATACTACATTGCTTATTGTATTCTACTTATCATACCCTTTCATTTGATACCCATGTCGAGGTGGTTGTGAAGAAAGTGGTACCCCGCCCTCTTGAGACGGCCGCCATGGATCTAAGGATATATTTTGTAGACTACATTGCTTATTATATTCTACTTATCATACCCTTTCATTTGATACCCATGTCGAGGTGGTTGTGAAGAAAGTGGTACCCCGCCATCTTGAGACGGCCGCCATGGATCTAAAGATATATTTTGTATACTACATTGCTTATTGTATTCTACTTATCATACCCTTTCATTTGTTACCCATGTCGAGGTGGTTGTGAAGAAAGTGGTACCCCGCCCTCTTGAGACGGCCGCCATGGATCTAAAGATATATTTTGTATACTACTTGCTTATTGTATTCTACTTATCATACCCTTTCATTTGATACCCATGTCGAGGTGGTTGTGAAGAAAGTGGTACCCCGCCCTCTTGAGACGGCCGCCATGGATCTAAAGATATATTTTGTATACTACATTGCTTATTGTATTCTCCTTAACATACGCTTTCATTTGATACCCATGTCGAGGTGGTGGTGAAGAAAGTGGTACCCCGCCCTCTTGAGACGGCCGCCATGGATCTAAAGATATATTTTGTATACTACATTGCTTATTGTATTCTACTTATCATACCCTTTCATTTGATACCCATGTCGAGGTGGTTGTGAAGAAAGTGGTACCCCGCCCTCTTGAGACGGCCGCCATGGATCTAAAGATATATTTTGTATACTACATTGCTTATTGTATTCTACTTATCATACCCTTTCATTTGATACCCATGTCGAGGTGGTTGTGAAGAAAGTGGTACCCCGCCCTCTTGAGACGGCCGCCATGGATCTAAAGATATATTTTGTATACTACATTGCTTATTGTATTCTACTTATCATACCCTTTCATTTGATACCCATGTCGAGGTGGTTGTGAAGAAAGTGGTACCCCGCCCTCTTGAGACGGCCGCCATGGATCTAAAGATATATTTTGTAGACTACATTGCTTATTATATTCTACTTATCATACCCTTTCATTTGATACCCATGTCGAGGTGGTTGTGAAGAAAGTGGTACCCCGCCATCTTGAGACGGCCGCCATGGATCTAAAGATATATTTTGTATACTACATTGCTTATTGTATTCTACTTATCATACCCTTTCATTTGTTACCCATGTCGAGGTGGTTGTGAAGAAAGTGGTACCCCGCCCTCTTGAGACGGCCGCCATGGATCTAAAGATATATTTTGTATACTACATTGCTTATTGTATTCTACTTATCATACCCTTTCATTTGATACCCATGTCGAGGTGGTTGTGAAGAAAGTGGTACCCCGCCCTCTTGAGACGGCCGCCATGGATCTAAAGATATATTTTGTATACTACATTGCTTATTGTATTCTCCTTAACATACCCTTTCATTTGATACCCATGTCGAGGTGGTGGTGAAGAAAGTGGTACCCCGCCCTCTTGAGACGGCCGCCATGGATCTAAAGATATATTTTGTATACTACATTGCTTATTGTATTCTACTTATCATACCCTTTCATTTGATACCCATGTCGAGGTGGTTGTGAAGAAAGTGGTACCCCGCCCTCTTGAGACGGCCGCCATGGATCTAAAGATATATTTTGTATACTACATTGCTTATTGTATTCTACTTATCATACCCTTTCATTTGATACCCATGTCGAGGTGGTTGTGAAGAAAGTGGTACCCCGCCCTCTTGAGACGGCCGCCATGGATCTAAAGATATATTTTGTATACTACATTGCTTATTGTATTCTCCTTAACATACCCTTTCATTTGATACCCATGTTGAGGTGGTTGTGAAGAAAGTGGTACCCCGCCCTCTTGAGACGGCCGCCATGGATCTAAAGATATATTTTGTATACTACATTGCTTATTGTATTCTACTTATCATACCCTTTCATTTGATACCCATGTCGAGGTGGTTGTGAAGAAAGTGGTACCCCGCCATCTTGAGACGGCCGCCATGGATCTAAAGATATATTTTGTATACTACATTGCTTATTGTATTCTACTTATCATACCCTTTCATTTGATACCCATGTCGAGGTGGTTGTGAAGAAAGTGGTACCCCGCCCTCTTGAGACGGCCGCCATGGATCATTTTAGTTTCAATAGCGTCATGGCCTACCTATTGTTTGACAGCTGCGTAAATTTGAAATTTTCATTAAATGTAATGATTCAATTTAATGACAATTTTACATTTGTCAAACAATAGGTAGGTCATGAAGCTACATATTTAAACTAAAATGAAGTGAAAATTCCTAAAATTACCATTTTTGTTTGGATTTTTCAGCTGTTTTTTTGGTTAAAGGTATAAAAAATAGCCTACGACCTATTCTCAGACCTACCAAATATACACAAAAAATTTCATGCAAATTGGTCAACCCGTTTCGGAGGAGTACGGTAACAAACACTGTGACACGAGATTTTTATAGATATAGATACTACATTGCTTATTGTATTCTACTTATCATACCCTTTCATTTGATACCCATGTCGAGGTGGTTGTGAAGAAAGTGGTAATTCGGCCTCTTGAGACGGCCGCCATGGATCTAAAGATATATTTTGTATACTACATTGCTTATTGTATTCTGCTTATCATACCCTTTCATTTGATACCCATGTCGAGGTGGTTGTGAAGAAAGTGGTACCCCGCCCTCTTGAGACGGCCGCCATGGATCTAAAGATATATTTTGTATACTACATTGCTTATTGTATTCTACTTATCATACCCTTTCATTTGATACCCATGTCGAGGTGGTTGTGAAGAAAGTGGTACCCCGCCCTCTTGAGACGGCCGCCATGGATCTAAAGATATATTTTGTATACTACATTGCTTATTGTATTCTACTTATCATACCCTTTCATTTGATACCCATGTCGAGGTGGTTGTGAAGAAAGTGGTACCCCGCCCTCTTGAGACGGCCGCCATGGATCTAAAGATATATTTTGTAGACTACATTGCTTATTATATTCTACTTATCATACCCTTTCATTTGATACCCATGTCGAGGTGGTTGTGAAGAAAGTGGTACCCCGCCATCTTGAGACGGCCGCCATGGATCTAAAGATATATTTTGTATACTACATTGCTTATTGTATTCTACTTATCATACCCTTTCATTTGTTACCCATGTCGAGGTGGTTGTGAAGAAAGTGGTACCCCGCCCTCTTGAGACGGCCGCCATGGATCTAAAGATATATTTTGTATACTACATTGCTTATTGTATTCTACTTATCATACCCTTTCATTTGATACCCATGTCGAGGTGGTTGTGAAGAAAGTGGTACCCCGCCCTCTTGAGACGGCCGCCATGGATCTAAAGATATATTTTGTATACTACATTGCTTATTGTATTCTCCTTAACATACCCTTTCATTTGATACCCATGTCGAGGTGGTGGTGAAGAAAGTGGTACCCCGCCCTCTTGAGACGGCCGCCATGGATCTAAAGATATATTTTGTATACTACATTGCTTATTGTATTCTACTTATCATACCCTTTCATTTGATACCCATGTCGAGGTGGTTGTGAAGAAAGTGGTACCCCGCCCTCTTGAGACGGCCGCCATGGATCTAAAGATATATT
>CATLJY010000659.1:0-73354 GCA_949987705.1 Thereva unica
ATAAGTCAGACAGACAGGGGAGTCAACATGAAACTCACATTTGTTGAACGATATGAAATCCTCCAGAATGCCTTTGATATAGCACCAGGACTCCTCGCCCAAGGAACCGTCTAAGGATCGTGCTCGGATGAGGAGGGCCACCTCGTCACCCTTGCGCGGCGCCCCCGCAGCCATCCGCTGCAGCCGGTGGGGGCGAGGGCCGGGAACGTCTTATGAGAAAATATGAGATAATATTATTTCTTCTCAAGTCGGATTGTTGTGCTCCACAATTCATCATATGACAGAAGCTTAGAATTTCGATATCTTTTGACTGTGGCGGCGCTAAAATGAAAACGGAGCTGAGCAACAAGTTTCCATATTAGCAGCGCGTTTGTACCGATTTTATGAGACGTGTGTGTGTGCTTTCTTCATCCTTCCTGCTTTGTGACTCCTTTTAGTGGATATTAGGTGCTTTTCCAATAAAGTTGATATAAAATAGACGACAACAGATGTTTGCAAATGCAAAATCATTCGCGAAGTGAATACTGTTTGACGTGTACGCTTTTCGCTACGACTTTCGTATTTAATGTTCAGAAAATGGGACTAGGTAATTAGCTATAGAGGTGTTAAAACAAACATTTTCCCTCAATCCAGCCAGATCGCAGATTACAGATATTAGATATAATTCCAAGGGCTACACAATACTCACTCGTCCATAGAGCACAAAACCTGGAACTGCACTGCACAGGACTCGAACCGTGCAGGTGTAGGTACTAAAAGCGATTGGGATCCAGCTCAGTCTCAATGAAAAGCGATAATAGCACTGGTAACTCAAAAAACTCAGAATCATCTCCGCAAGGCAACCTGGTTCCTTGAGCAAATTCCAAGCGATTGCTATCCTCTAGTACTAAATAACTGAACTGAGAGTTTTCTTTCTGCCCGTGATCTATGCGCGTGTTCCCCAGGGCTCTATTCCATAGGTCACTATTTTTCTAACCTGTATGAACGAACTAATATCAAACCCCTTCTATCCCACTTTACTGCTTCGCTGATGATGGTACTTTGGGTTATTCTTATTGATTCGAAAATATAAGACAAAACCCTGCAGACCTTGAATTTAAGAGCTCCAAAATAATATACCGCACCAACCTTGCTTCTGTTTCAGTTGACTGTGGGAAAGTAACAGCTGACCCATCTCTTAATATCCTAACCCATAATCCATCTCTTAATATCCCTCCAGACTCCCTCTAACCTTTCCTTTTCTCCTCTATTCTTCAAACCAAGCTTACTACTAGACCTTGCACCACGAACTGAACGACATGACGGACTGGTGGTACAAAGGGTTACACCTAAGCTTGGTTTTTCCATATAAAAAAAAAGGATATACGATGAACTGGCCACACATTTCAAACTTTTAAACCCGTTAAATAACAACTTAGAAATTATAATCTATAAGTCCTACATTTGTCCTAGCCTTGAATACAATTCGTTTACCTGGGCCATCACCTTGAGAATCACGAGTAGGCTTAACAAGGTACAACATCTGTTCCGCCACCATAGACTCACTGAACCACTGGATTGTGGATTGGATATCCTCCCTCAGTGTTTTCGACATATTACGATGCCTAACCTTGGGCGAAAAAGATTCGGCCGTTGAGTAGCTCTAGGAGTTCATCTACAACAAGGCACCATACAAGTGGGGATAAAACTCCTTCCTGAGGACAATATTTTGCTATAGTGCTCTTCAAAGAACCCTCAACATGAGAGAATATTAGTTTGCGAGGTCTTAGCATAGAGTCGATCCAGCTGCAGAAAGTGGAACTTAGACTACGTCTACTCGATATCACGAAAGGCCATCAGCACTACTCCTTTGTTTAGAGCTGTGTATTCCAGCCTGAGCACCCGATTGTGCAGTACTGTCTCAGTGAACATGCCCGCGGGGCACGCATGCTGATAGGATCTTAGTGGTTGGCGATGAAGATACGTGTCCTTTATCGCCCAGTCGACAATTTTCTCCATTGCCTTCAAGGCCAAAAACGAGAGATTTTTCGGCCTGAAAAATTTAGCCGAGGTGTAATCCGAAAGTCCTTGCTTAGGTATAAATGGTATGTTGACGCTGCTCCAGGCACATGGGACATAACCGTTTGCCAAGGAAGCCCTGAATATTTTGCATTATAAGGGAATTACTTTGTTGCAGCCCTCCTGTAGTGGAATGGTATAGATCCCGTCTGCTCCAAGGCACTACTTTGAACCATCTAATCGCCTAACCTAATTGCTTCGTGATTAAACACTGTATTTACTTCTGTCCAAGAAGCTTTAGAAACTGGGCATGTTGGCTGTCCAGCAGAGATTGTGTTCCCATTTGAATAAATGGTTGGGCTTGGAAAGTGTGCCTGGAGCAATGTTATCAAAGTTTTTTCCCTAGACTGTGTGAAAGAGCCATCGGTTCTCCTAATAGATCCGAGATCTCCAGAAAAGCCTTGTGGATTTTTACTGAGTCTCGAATGTCTTCGACATTCTTGCAGAAACTCCTCCAGCCATTTCGTTTTGCTCGTCTATTCGCCCTGTTATAGGTGGTAAGCAAGCTTTTATAACTCTCCCAGTTGCCGCTCTTCTTGGCTGAGATGAAAAATTTCCTCGCAACGGATCTCAACTTGGAGAGCTCAGTGTTCCACCATTGAATTTCCCTGTTACGCGTCCTTATCAGAACGGAGCGGTTATTGTTGTAAGCAGCAGTAATCGCCTCCGTAAGGAAGTCCGCGGATAGCTTTACATCCATCGTAGATTTGATTGAGTGGAATCCTTCAATACGCTGCTGAGGTCGCCCTGAAAGTCTGTCCAGTTTTTAAATATGCACTCACTCTTTCCAAAGACTCACCCACTGTAAAGCAGGGTACGAAAATGCTCACTCATGAGGAACTCGTGAGTGAGCACTTATAAATCCTTCATGAGTGAAGAAAAGGTTTTAACTTCTGCTTGCTCGTACTCATGAGTGAGGTTCTGTACATACACTGCTCATGCAAATGAGTGAGAATAAGATTTTTCGCATTTTGCACAGGAGCGTGAGTGAGGGTATTATGAGTATACTCACCGCTCACTCACTCTAGGTACCAAAAAAGAAAATAACTTGGTTAAGGATTGTTTAATATTGAAATCCAGTGATAAAAGTTTGAAATATACGTATTAAAAAATAATCTTAGTTCTGAGATAGTTTAATATTTAATTAATTTGTTTATTATTAGTAAATGGTCTATCAAGAGGAAGAAGGTGAAGGGAGCCCAAAAGTTTGTAATATAGCGTCTTTTCAATAGTATCATGCCTGCCGCGGTGTATCTACCACTGAGATAGCTGGTGATATAAAAACACATTTTACGGGACATTTCCGCACTGGCACCCTTCAAGAAATGCTCTCTCAGCCCCACTCCTTCCCTAGCCTCAAATCAAGCTGTAGAAATTCATGATAAAATTACTCACCCACGAGTGAGCGTACTAGCGAAGAACTCTCGCTCGTGAGTGAAGAGTGAGTTGAATGGGTCGCACATGAGTGAGGATTTTAATACACGGAATTCCTGAACAAATTACTGACACACGAGTGAGCGCACTTCATAGCAAATAACTCTCGCTCGTGAGTGAGGAGTGAGTTGAATGAGTCGCACATGAGTGAGGATTTTCGTACCCTGCCATAAAGTGAATGCGCCTGCTCATTTGAGACCCGCCAGTCACTCACATAAGTGGCAACATGTAGAGTCGTCTGCGTAATGTCTGTAACTTTACGTCTCCTGAGGTTGTCGAAGGTAGTATCCGTGCCGCGATTCAATATAAACAAACTCACCAGCTTTTTTAAGGTGGGGGCTTTTCCCAACCCCCTGCCACCCCACACATTTGGATTTTTCGTTGCTAGATGTACCCGAACAAACTCTATCGAAAAGTGCAGTTTCATCTACTAATTTGACTTCACTCATACATGAGTCGGTTCTTCATGTTCTGACTAATAGCGATAAATACGCAGGGTAAATACCCATAGTTCATCCCGCCCGGGTATTTTACAATTTTAATAAAAAATTGCGTTTCAGAGTAAGTTAAACCTTGGGAAATGTAGAAAGTACAAATGTAGAAATCTAGAAAGTTATTAAAATTAACAGGAATTAGAATTGGGACTACCTTGAAAGAGAAGAAAATAATATCAAACAGGTCTAACCCGAAAAACTAAAAAAAAGGCTGGAGAAGTGAACGATGAAGGCCACACCTTACTCAGACTGATGAAGGATGAGGACTTCAGGTATCCGCCTGAAAGGCCGTGGCATACAGGTGACATTATGATTCCCTACAGACACAGAGGCAATGACGAAGATGACTAGGCTGAAAAGTTGAATCGAGGTTGAGTTTAAATTTCGATCACCATATATGATGTCGAGTTGAATACACTTTGGGGGAAAATAGGATGCAAACATAAGTTCAAATTTTTGTGTGAAATTCCCATTTATAGATAGGCAAAATTTTATTAAAAACATGAAAGGTAATCAGAATGAAATAATTTTATATTTCTGTTCAAGCTATGTCAAAGCAGACTTCACGAATGGTAAACTACCAAACAATTTACTTCAACCTAATTACAACACAACCCGCGTATATGAATATGTGAAATATGAATTCGATCCAGGTGGGAGAGCTAAGTTGAGTTGAGTGGACCCAATTTAAGCTCGACCCCGATTTACAGCTGGGTTGAACCGGTTAAACCTAGCCATAAACGGGGTAATGGATTAACGAAAACAAGAAGGCGGCTTTAGACTCACGCCGTGAACGCCCGTGAACAAGCGTGAACGCTAGTGTGAATGGTATTCGCGCCTAGTTTGTGCCGTCTTCCGTGGTGGATTCGGCTTGAATTTTTGCCGTAAATTCGAAAAATCACCTCATGTAATTTATGGATGACCCCTTATTATTATATGAACAATATTATTTGAGCAGTATCAATCTGGGAACTTATAATCTGACCTACTTATTATCTGATTGAAAAAAGACGCAAAGTTTTGCGAGATTGTGTAAGCAAAAAGCTAGCTATGAGTGTGTAGGTTTAATGCTAAGTAACATCAAACAAAGAATGCAAAATGAAGGGAAATGCAGTGTCAGTTTGACTTCTGGATAGGATGAGCTGAGCAGTGTTGCCAACCTACATGCTTGCTGGTAGTTGGCATACATCTTCATTATAGTAAAACTACCCTCGTTTTGGGTATTTAAATGACCATTAGGTAAATACTCGGATAAATACCCAATTTATATTTACCTTCCCACTAGGTATTTACCCCGCCCACATCACTAGACGTATGGGCTTTCTGTGTTCAGTGTATGTTATCATAGTCTGATAGCCGCCTAGGTCTTTTCACCAGAATTGTGGGTGCCCTAATTACCGGATCTAGACCGATGCCCCCATTGAAGGCTCCCAGCTCATCGCAGTTGGCAAAGACTTGCTGGTCAAATAGGATAAAAATCCTTTGTTATGATTCTTACATGTGAACTCGGAAATGTTGACTAAAGACGTTTGTTACACTGTATCATGTGAGAATGCAGCAAAGGGACTATTATTGTGTTATTGGAATAATAGTTGTCGTAGAAGAAGCTATGGCAAACTACACAAACACATGCAGAGCAGGAAGTACACGAAGATGGTACATGAATTCACACAAGCAAAATAAAAGTCCAGACGGCACAAAAAATTGCGGAGAAGAGAAATCAGTGCGTCTCTTTCGCACTTCGTGAAATAACATTTCTTTATTTACCCTCTCTTTCTTCGATTTTTGTTTTGTTTTTAAATTGAATTTTGTCTCGCTTGCACCTTGTCGATTGATATATTCACTCGCAAGGGAGCTTATGGGAAATTTTGAGAGCGTCGTATCTTTGTGGGTAACTTTTGATAATAGCTTTCTAGAAAGAGAACTGTCAGTCCAATTCTTCAATAAAAAAAAAAAATTTATATCGAAAGCATTCTGTTCAGTCAGCAGAGCCGTATGCCGGCATCCTTTCGTGTTCCCACTTCTTTCGCCTTTTATTGTGTCTTCGGTAAAATAATAAGCGAGGAAGTAACGAACGTAGCCTGTACAGGGATCTGGATAACTATATCAATTTTACCAAATTGGATTTCGTCGGCTATGAGACATGATCGAAAGAAGCTGGCAGAGCAGACTATTCTAAAGTTCCAGATGTCCTAAATTTTTGTTATTAAAACTGCTTTACTCTAGAAACCGCTGCAGTGTCTTCGAAACGGTGTTGGACGCAGCAGAGGCGTGATCAACTATATCTTGTCCAAGGTGCGGATCAGACCACTTACTTTCCAACGCTCACACCGGATTCAGGCAGTGCAAGTCATGAGAATCACTGTTCGAAGTTTATCTATAGAATTTTGACTTAAAAAAAATTGTTATGATGCATGTATCCTGCTGGCTCCTTTACATGCCCGACTATTAAGTGCGAATTTACTACACTTGCCATGAGACGAACTCCGCTTTATATTTGAGTGAAAAACTGCATAATTTTAATAAAACGAATTAAAACGACGGAATTGATTAAGTGAATCTTCACATTCCAGTATTAATTGAAAACTCGTCGACATTCCAGCTTGTAAAGAGTGTGGCAATTGGTGTGTGGCGTTGCTTATACAGTAAAATATATTGCACCACATACACATCAACAGATTTTGATATATACATATACAGTTTATGTTTAAAAAACAGAGTGGGCCTAACTAAAGACTCATCATCCTGGATTATCATCCCATGTGAATTGAGTTGAAATCCTTTATTTACTGTGGGGATTTGGACTGGAAACATTTTTTTTTGCCAGATTGGAATCTTTTCATTCTGTAGACTTTTGCGGGAAATTATTTTTTCCCCCAGTATACTGCTGTGTATACGAGACTATATATGAAGCTGAAATTACTCTTTACTAATTGTGATGAGGATTCGTTAAAACTCGTTGAGTACACTTTGAGGAAAAAATGTTTTTTTTGCTTCTCTGTACGTTTCCAATTAAGTACCTTTTGTAGGCGGATAAAAAGATAGTTGCATTTCATATATAGGGAAGGATCTCGGAATTATGCCAGTATGTGACGACTTGTATGATTAATGAAAAACAAAATAAAGGGAAACATCATTTGATTCAGAATTATAATTCACAGAGGTATCAAATTAAATTTAAAATTTAAATTACATTCATTCTGCCGAATTAAAAACATGTATGTATGTCGGACTTGGTTTTTCGGCTACACGAAGCCACTACTTCAGAACAGGTAAAGTTCGCACTATAAATGAAGGGAAAAGAGGGCACATGTTGAGGATATAAATAAGCCTGTAATTTGAGTTTCAAACACACATAGTGACTGAGGAGTTGAGTCTGAACTGCCCATTTAAACAGCTATTTGGAGATCTGCTTCCATTATGGCACGGGTCAGAAAATATCGAGAAGATTCTTAATAATAATAGAGTTATCCTTCTAGCTCAGAAGGTGCACTTCTCAGCAGGGCTGAGAAATATTTACCACTGCAGTCGTGGCTCAGCTGAGACATGCAAACATAAAATATTAGATAACATATAAGATCACAAAACATCAATCAGAGAAACATGCAAAAGTAGTTCAGTGGAAAGTCAGGGAAAAAAGCAGCAGTATGCTCCAGGAACGACGTCCAAAAAGGGGTGCATCATGGCTTTTTGGGACTAACCTACCTAGTATAAGTATGCACAGGAAAGCGCTCTCGATAGTCTAGGGGTAGTTCGCCTGGCTACCATCCCAGAGGTCCTGGGCTCGAATCCCTGTAGCACCACGGTCCTTCGCTTTCCTTACCAACCTATGACATGCGCTTTGGCGGAGCGGGGAAAGGCTAAGGAAGGCTATGGCTGGAGGAATCAGGAATGTAAAGAGGGAAGAAGAAGGAAGGAAAGTTGTATAGGTGGGGAAGTGGAAAAGGAGAAGGACCGTGGGACTGGCCTGGATTCGAATCCGGGGCCTCTGGCATGGTAGCCAGTCGCCTTACTCCCTAGGCTATCAAGGCCTCCAAGGCTTGGTCAACCTACATAGTCGTGTCATTTTATTGGAAATGCCAAGTTCTACTGTGGCTATGCTATAATAGGCGACTTAAAAATTTATGAAGAGGTATTGGTTTGAGTCTTGAAACTCTAGACATTTTTCTATCGCCTGCCTCAAGGTGAAAATCTGGTCAGTTCTTGATTTGCCTGTTCTGAAGCTAGAGTGCTGGTATTGGCCGATGATGTTTCTAGCATATGGGAGAATATCTTTCTCGCGGTACTCTCAACGTTACAGCTCTGATAATTGTTGCACGTTTAGTTCATTTGTGAGTAGAATATGTTAAAAAAGTTTCGTAAAATTGGTTGTACGTTACCCCTAAAAACAGAAAATTATGTTTTGGCTAATATCTCTTAAACGGCAAGATTACCTACAAAAATGATACTATACATTTTCCCGTACCAATCGCCGTTCATGAGATATCGCCGTTTTAAAGATTTAAAATACTCATATTCCCCTAATTCGCATCTTATATAGGTCATCAGACGTTCAATAAATCCTCTGTTGGACTACGTTGCTAATATTTTCAGGGTTGATTCCTGGATGTTTTTGGATAAAAAAATGGTTCTAGAGAGGGGGCTCTCCCCAGAAGAACAAATTTAAATATTTTAGCATTTTGGTCATACTTTGAACCTACATAGGCTGCTTTTGGTATCGTCAAATGATCGTCAATTAACTGCGTCGGCTGCAAAAACGACTGATGCAGTTTGCAGAAGTGTCAAGTTTTACAGCGAATTTGATGATTTCGACCACCTGACATTAAAATGATTGCAAGATGGCAGTGCGAATGTGCATTGCCGTACGTTTGGCAATAGTCAATTTGCGTTTCCGAACTCTTGATTATCATCAATTGCAATACCGAACGAATGACTATCGTCTACTGCTCTGCAAATGACGTTTCCAAACGCAGCCATTTATTTAGAGTTGAATAATTCCTAGACTAATTTCGTAAAACAATATACTACTTAGACTCATCTTTTAGCTAAATGTATATTCTTTTAGTATGAAGACCAAAAACTTTAGTAACTCCGTTTAGAAGATATGTAGGTTCAAAGCATGAGCAAAATGCTAAAAAACGTAGGAAAGTATGATTTTGGTTATGCTTAAAATTTATGTGCGTCTAATGGGTGGTGGGGTGGCCATTTTTAATTTTGAAATTTAAAAATTCGGGCACATTCGCTAGTCAGTGGTTCCCAAACTTTATTTCGGACGGAACCTTTCTACAAAGTATAAAATTTGGCGGAACCCAACGATGAAAAAGTAAAATAATATATGATATATGCATTTATTTATCCTTTTATGTATTTTAAAACGTTTTTGGTCCATGGCGTCCATCTCAAAAGGGCGGATTAGCATTTTCTTCACAACCCCCTAGACATGGGAATATGGAATGGCGGCCAAATTGTTACGCGGCGTGACGTAGACCAAATTTCAAGGAAGAAGAGCCACCCGCACTTTCTGATTAGCAAGAACGCGTTAAACGGCAGCGCCGGTCAGTCTGCGAATGTATTTGCGCTTTGGCGCTGGTGACACGGAACCCTAAAATTTTTTCGTGGAACCCTAAGGTTCCGCGGAACCCACTTTGGGAATCACTGCTGTATCAGTATCCAAAATCAACCTATAGACCAGTCATTAGAGATTTTTTCGTGTTATAAAGTTGTACAGCAAACTGCTTGCACTACTACTTCAGGGGTATCTCATAGATTACTAAAACCAAAAAACCAGCCAAAATTTACTCATGTGGAATTGTTTAAACAATAATTAGCAACAAAAATGGGTACTTTTTCCGTTTTTGGCGTATACAATAAAAAGTACTGGATGGATCACGTTACTCTCAACAGGATATTTGTAGAGAATTGAAAACCCTACAAAATGGGGTTTTCTAGACCTCGATCGGATAATTTTTCGCCGAGAAAAGCTAGAAAACCCCTTAAAAAGGCCATTTTTTTCAAAAACTCATACCTCTGTTACTTTGCAATATTAGGGTATGATTTTTTGGGACATAATACCCTGGTACATATACTTTAAACTGCCAAAAGATGAAATTTATCGCTTGTATAGTTTCTGCATAATTGCAGTATAAACAAAATAGACCCTAATCTTGCACATTGCGCCAATATTAGCAGAGTGCCCCGATTGAAATTTCTGAAACGGTTTCTGAAAGTATAGGCTAGGGGCTACAATTTGTCTATCTCACATTTTAATATAAGTTTGGAGAACAATGCTAAAAATGCTTTTGAAAATGGTACATAGGGCGAACATTCTAATTCGAAACGTATCGGGCCTATATATGTTGCGGGTGTGGGTATACTTCTTGTACGTGCAGGAAGCATGGTTTGCAATGCTCAAATTTGTGCGCAAACTGCACCGAAATAATGTGCTCTAACATATCTATAGAAGATATTTGCATAGAAGAAGATGAAAATCAATTATAAAATAAATTATACGAATTAAGCTACAAATAGAATGATGATCGCGAGAATGAAAATAAAAGTATAGATGTAAGGAAGCTAAGCGAAGAAGAGACTGTTGCATAAAAAAGCTTAAGCTGGTTATTTTATTGCATATTTCTTAGTTGATGCCTTTTATTTTTGTCTATTGAATAAACTGAAAAATGTTCATAATATTATTAATAATTATTTATTTTCAATCAAATTAAGCATTGATTCCAAATAACGTATGTTCGCAATATATAATAAAAAAATGTAATGTACCTGTTACCATTATAAAAAAATACGATAGTGTATTTTGTTAAATAACACTTTCCCTTAATAAGTATCTGTTCAATTAAATATATGTAGATTCCGACTTATATATTTATTACTTTAAGGAAAGAAGGTTTACTCCAATAGGACTTAGATAGAGTATTTTCCATTTAATTTATAAAAAAATTAAATTATTCTTCATGCATTTAGCTTTTATGAAGTTCATTTACCATGAAGTTGTCAGTACTAGTACTAAAAGGCAACTCAAATATTCAATTCACTTGCAAAAATGCACGAAGCTTCACATGCACTTTTTTTATATGGATCAAATCGTCACATGATGCTTTGTTACATTTATCATCAAGCAATAGTGACGAAAGACTGCATATGAAGCTTTGGTATGCGGCCGGCCTAACGCCTCCTTCGTTGCTTTATATCCCGCCACCGCTACCTCGAAACTTCTCGAATTAGAATGTTCGCCCTATGTACCATTTTCAAAAGCATTTTTAGCATTGTTCTCCAAACTTATATTAAAATGTGAGATAGACAAATTGTAGCCCCTAGCCTATACTTTCAGAAACCGTTTCAGAAATTTCAATCGGGGCACTCTGCTAATATTGGCGCAATGTGCAAGATTAGGGTCTATTTTGTTTATACTGCAATTATGCAGAAACTATACAAGCGATAAATTTCATCTTTTGGCAGTTTAAAGTATATGTACCAGGGTATTATGTCCCAAAAAATCATACCCTAATATTGCAAAGTAACAGAGGTATGAGTTTTTGAAAAAAATGGCCTTTTTAAGGGGTTTTCTAGCTTTTCTCGGCGAAAAATTATCCGATCGAGGTCTAGAAAACCCCATTTTGTAGGGTTTTCAATTCTCTACAAATATCCTGTTGAGAGTAACGTGATCCATCCAGTACTTTTTATTGTATACGCCAAAAACGGAAAAAGTACCCATTTTTGTTGCTAATTATTGTTTAAACAATTCCACATGAGTAAATTTTGGCTGGTTTTTTGGTTTTAGTAATCTATGAGATACCCCTGAAGTAGTAGTGCAAGCAGTTTGCTGTACAATTTTATAACAAAATCTGCTGTTTTTTTCGCTCTAATGACTGGCCTACTAATGGAAATTCAGGAATGACAAACACATGTTTAAATCATTATACGGCCAGGTATCCGGTTTTCAACCGATTTATGCCATCGTCATTATTTCTAATAACAATGTTAATTATTCCCTTAACATCAATATCCACCACAGGAGAACAAGAGATTTTCTTTCTGATTTGTTCAGGCAAGCGTCGCTCTCACCACCTATATTCCAAGGGCTCTGCACTATGTACTTAACGCCGTCGTTGCACTGTAGAAGCTATCTAAGGTTAGAACACACATTCACACGACGCGTTTATATTACATACATACATACACACAGCTTTCTTCCCAACTTTTGATACAGTCCATACCCGCACTTATAGGGGAAAAGCATAGAAGCGAAAGCAAAGCGTTAAATTTTTTATGGGAACCTATAATTATTTCGGGGACTGTAGTATAGCTATGTTGGTTCGCCCCACTTGTTTCATAATATTGCGCAATCAAGCTTTTGTGGTTTGTGTCTTGGGAACACTTTGGGGTTTGGTGAGCTTTTTTGGTGTACCTTTGCGCCGTATGTGTGAAACTAATTGAACTTCGCTGTGGTGTATATTAGGTGGGCTTTCATGATGGGGTAGTCTACCAGGCAGACCAATCTACCTGTGTTGCTGGCTGCCTGTATAACTGACAACCTGATAGATTTAATTTAATTTCTAATGTTTCCTATACAAATTTCCGTATGCAGTTACACGGCTAGACAATTTGGTCTGTCTGGTCTATCAAGTCTGTCTGATTGGTCTAGCTTGCCTCTCTGTTTGTATAGTCTGTCGCTCTGATCTGTCTAGCCTATCTAGTTAAGTGTGAGTTGTGTGTGTTTTGTGTGTAAAACTATTATAAAAAATAGCATGCGAAACGTTCTAACTTCATCAAACTGCGAAACTTCGCAAGACATGAACCGACCCTACAGCCCAAGACCCAAACGAAAAGCTTGATTGCGCAATAGGTCGCACCGGACCGGCATAGCTATACCACTAAACATTTCTCGATGAGTGGGAGAAGTACAAGACCGGTTCTACACGTTCAACTTTTCGTTCAACTTCAACACTTTTTTCTTTTTCTCTCACAAAGTGGTAAGATTATCCTTTTCGCAAGTTGTAAGAGAACGAAAGAGAAAAAAGTGTTGAATTATAATTTTAAGGGGGGCAGGAGGGACTCAATGGCTCAAGTACGCCTTTTCTCTCTATTTTTACAAAACAGCTTTGTGAATTTACAGTCCGGTGGTTAAATGACAGAAGGATTAAGATTAGAAGATTAAAAAAGAAAACAGGAAATGCAGCCTGATGAAGGAGAAACCAACGACCAAGTATAGATGTTTTCAAACCTCGTGACATCCCGCGCATCTTCCCCAGCTAAGCTCTTAAAAATGTTAAAAAGTTCAGACAAAAGCTTCACTTAACTCCTCCTATCAAATCACTTGCTGCCATGTAATCAGTCGCGACTGCGTATTGCTAAAGGGAGGTGTATTTTTCTGGGACTTCGATGATTATTTAAAAAAATTACAAATTATGACTGAAAAACACCCGTTTTTATATATTTTTTTTATTTTAAGGTTTTTATATTTTACACAAATGCCACAGAAATAATTTGTAGTAATTTCTACTAAAAAATACGATATTTGTGTTTTTATCACTTTGATTACTAGATTTTTGACATTTTCCGCCAGTCGCAAGCGCACTTCTGCCCGGGGAGGTTGTGTTGCTTGCGGCTGCGGAGAACTCTCAATTTATGAATGAAAATGCTCATATCTTTAAAAGAATTTTTTCCAGCAATTCTTTTAATTTATTTTAAATTTAGGGATGGGAAATATTTAGCATAATTATAGTAAAATTATGCTTATTACGATGGATAAACTGCCTTTGTTGAGCAGGAGTTTTACATGTATTTCAAAGCTCTGCTCAATACATATAAAGATTACTTAACTTTATTCATCCGGCATGCGCACATCCCTTCCCAAATTATTTTGTGGAGTTTTTTCTGCGTTTGTTGCCTTTTTAAGTTAAAAGAGGGGAAATGATAGAATAAATTTTATGAAATTGGGCAACGAGGTGCGCAGAACCCTTCAAATTATTTGTGTCACGGAGTTTGAAAACTTCTATACCAAGTTCACGATTTGGTGACCATCAAACGAGCTCAATTCTTGCCCAGGTCTAAGCTACATACACCTGAGGTATGTTCTTCTGGATCAGATGATATTTAGGGCGGCCGAGTGTAGGAGGATGCAAACACAACATAAAAAAATTAAGCAAAAATTTCCGTTTATGATCAAGAAAAAAGGCCCCAATTAGGCTTCCTCAAGCATCGGGTGAAGCGTTACCTCGGTTGAAATTCAGAGATAAAATAAAATTAAATAAAATATTGAAAGACTTCGCCTAAAATGACATATTGAATTTCGGAAACATTAAAGTCGATTTGAATTAAACATTGAAATTTAAATCGCCGACTTTTTGCTTGATACAAAAACCCCCCGAAGAACCCATATAAATCCTGTGTACATGTTTTCCGGAATAAAATATGGTCTCGAAGTGGAATTTTTCACTGACGAAAAAACGTCTTAATAATTTGGCTCTTGAATGGCAACGTAAATTGTTACCCCGGCCGAAAATGCGAAATGAAATTCTCATTCATTAAATACAGAACAGCCGGAAAATGTGTGCTGGGGGGTGTATTACTGGCAAAAAGAATTCATTTAATTTACCAAGCAGAGAAATATTCCCATTTAAGACTCATTTTCCACTTCACTACATGGAAATGAAAAGCCTTTAAACAAACAGTAAAAAATTTAACCACCCCATTGCCCCTTACTTGATCCACATTTTGGCCCCCCCCCCCTTCGGCTCTGTTTGCCGGCAATTCATTCAGTTTCCCCTAAAACATACCGAAACAGATCCCGAGTAAGCAAAACCCGAAATGCTTATGGCGCCAGGTCATTTGAGGGAGATAAGCATGTGCTTTCAATAATCCAAATAACAGGAAACCTCAAAACTTAATTAAGCTTAATGAAAGGTCCCGGATCCTTCCCATTCTTGATACCCACAACCGAATTCCGGAAATCATGTTACTTGCAGAAAAGGGACCAAAGGAATTCATTCCGAAATTCGTAAGAAGCTGTAAACAATTTATCCAGGTGTGGGTCTGCATGCGTGCTTGGATGTATGGGTGGGAGAGAGTGTCCCTGCTGGTATTAATATACAATAAGGTCCTTGGTACGACAGGGACACAAGATTCCCAAACATCCTTTGACTGTGAACGGAAAGTTTATGTGGTCGTGTCACCTCGTCATGCCATTGTCGCCTCTTGACCGATCTTTGATTGCATCATTTACAGGCGATTATGGGGGCATCCTTAAGGATAATCGGAAATTAACATGGTTTCAACTTCATAAGTGTGTGGGATAATGACAAATTCGGTTAGCCATGGGATGCACTTAAAAACGCTCCAATACACCGACCCAGAAAGGAAATTGCTTTGGGTGGGATCTGCAGCTAAGCCTATTTGCAACCGAATTGGATTATCAATTCCGAATAGTGTTGCAGATATGTATCCTATTACAGCTAGGTATAAATTAATTAACGGACTTATTTGGGCACAGTATGGAATAATAAATTCGTGCGTGGGCTTCCGCGTGCCCAGGAGCATATTCCGAAATGCGAGGCTGAAAATGCAATTGCAGCTAATTAACTTGTGTCCTAATATTCAAATTTCCCATGCATAAAATTTACTAGTCAGGTGCGAACCATTTTGGGGTGAAAAGGAGCAATTTTAGGTCACCAAATCTCCGGTCTTTGCCCGAAATTATTTAAGCCACTATTAATTAATATGGGGCGTCACAAGCGTTAAGGGTTACCGAATTACACACGATATTCTAGCGCTTAAAGCATACACGTCGTCGTCGTCGTCGCCAGCCTTAAGGCCATATGACTTCGCACATTACTCACAGGAAACAGACGCTCCTGTCTGGGTAATGTCTTCACCTCCTCGCTAGTATTAAATCACATCCTTGAAATTTTTCATTTTCCTGCCCTCTTATTAAATTTCCCCTCTACGTAGCCTGGGACATCATGAGACCCTAGATATAGAAAGTTGCCACAAACGGTACAGCCAGGCAACATCAGGGGCCATATAAAATTTTGACGCCTTCCTCCTTGCCGTCCTGTCAGCGTGACTTCCACATTACTCAGATGCTTCCTGTTTACAAAGGATCTCGAATATAGAGAGGGCCCCCGTCTCCAGGCGGTGCGAGGACGCCGGATCGGTCCGTTTTGTTGTTGGGAATCTTCCTAAGTGCACTTACGGATTTCCTTCAATTCACGAATTATTCTTCCGGGACTCATAATAAATTTTGCACTGCCAGGATTTATACGACGTTCATATGTTTCCGGCCTCAACAGCTCGGTCGAAGGTGGTTTCCTTAAGGAGAGATGGGGCGCCACCCATTGCTGAACGTGGTGTAAGGTGCTGGATTGAAAAATGTTATAAGAATGAGTTCACATTTACCTGCATATTACCTTAAGATGGAGTGAAATGTTTCTATTGTTGCTCCTTTAAGAACGATCTCTCTTCTTGCGTTTTGTCCTTTTTGACAAAATCTTCCTTTTTTAGCAAAATTCGTTTTCTTTACACTCTGACATCGTCGTCGTCGGCTGCTATAAGATTTTATTATTTGATCTTTTAAAGGAGCTCGGTTTTGTGTTGCAGTAATAGAAAGATAATTTCGAGAGATCCTTTTCAATTGTGGTAAGTAATTGGAGGATGATTTTTTAATAAAGTTATTTAATGTTAATTGTGGCAAATAAATAAAAGAAATTCCAACTTTGTGTGTGGATTACAACAATTTATTTACAACTAACCCAAAATTGACAAATTACAATAAAAAATACCTTAATTTCCGTGGATTCGACTGAGGGACGTTATTTTTTGTCTCGTCTAAGAGGAAGTAGGGTCTTCGATAATGTTACACTATTCCTCGCTCGCGACTCTGCCTGCATATATGGCAAATCAGAACCAGCCTCATCATTTCGATTCAGCAAGAAAATCTTCCTACTGATTACAGTACTCTGCTCAACTTGCACATTACGTATCATGAGCAGTACCAAATAACACCCCAACACTAGTGATGAGCAAACGTAAGTACAAGACAAGATTAATATAGTCTTGGTCTTGTCTTGTTCTTGCACAGTTAGTCTTGTTCTTGTTCTTGCAACCATATCTAAGTCCTGTTCTTATTCTTGGTCTTGCAAAATGTGGAAGAACAAGACAAGACTGCAAGAACAAGACCATTTTTGCTCATCACTACCCAACACGTAAGCAGGGACCTCCCGATTATGCTTCGCACTTAAGGTTTCTACAAATTCATGCCAGTTTAATATACTCGTGTTCACCAAAATATGGTTTAGCGAAACTTTTCTAAATTAGGATCTCCTAGACTGCAGCCGGACTATCTGCAGATACGACAGAGACTAAAACTCCACCGGTCTCACAAGAGGAGGAGGGTACTAATAACCGTTAGAAACCTTTTAAATAGTGAACTCATAACAAGCAACGGTTCACAATTTTTTGAACATACATTTTATACGTGTCAAATCTGGCAAGAAACACGCATTCATCGGTTCATTTTATATCCCCTCAGACTTTGAATGTATTGGCTCTGAGTTATCCCTAGGTGACTGGAAACATAGGCTATCGGCCAATGATCTTGACGAGATAGTATCTCGTTTCTATACCATCATTTTAAATAACATCGACAAATATGTACCGCCTTGGCTTGACAGAAACGTACGATCTCTTCGTAATCAGAGAAATAAATTGTATAACTTGATAAAAAAAAAACACTCATATTTAACTGCGGAATTGAAACTGGAATACAATAGGTTAGCACCAGAATTTAATCTTAGGACACGTGGGATGCCGCAAACACCAATTCTCTTGATCCAAAAAAATTTTTTCGATTTCGTTAATTTAAAACGAAAGACCTCAGGCCATCCCTAAATAGTGACAAATGGAAGAGTACACTAGAGTAAGAGTACAAGTAATTTGTAACATGTTTGTCGATAGGTTCAGCAAAATCTATTATATGAATTCTATTCCAAGGCACATTGATTCAACTGATACGTACACTTCAGGTCTCATAGATGATCTATCAATGGCGTTTGAATATATACTGACCGGTTTAAACCCCCTTGACCCGAAAAAAGGTCTTGGACCTTACAATTTTCCCACTAGTTTTTTGCAACGATGCTCACATCATATCTCATCGCATCTGCATTTCATCTTTAACAGATCATTATCGTGAGGAAAGTTTCCTACGTCGTGGAAGAAATCCTACCTCACACCAATCCATAACCCGGCCTTTACACGGGACAGTTCTACTGACGCACAGTTCTGTCTGGAACTGTCAAATACTGTCCAGCCAGCCGATTAGCGTTCGATCAACTGACAGACAGTTCATTCTAAAACTGTTTTCACACGTTGTGGTGTTGCAGTAACCGCTTTAAAGTGCTTAAAAGTGCTTGAGGATATCGAAAAGGATGAAAAAAGGAGACACCGGAAGATAAAATAATGGGTAAATCCGCTTCTTGTTGTATGAATTGGTAAAATAACCCGGCCTTTACACGGGACAGTGGCTGCGTTCAGTTAGTGGCATAATGTAACATAATGTAAAATATGGCAAAAGAAAAGAGAAGGGTAGAATGTTGCATTGTATAACGAAACTTAACTGAACGATATGTGTTGGTTTATGCCACAAATGTCAAATTCACTATGACCAACTTTCAACTGTCACTATGTAACGTTCGGAGATGCAAAATAGCTTCATCGGTTTATGTTACATAAGCTTTGTTCATTAGTTTTCAGGACTGGACAGATCAGGACAGAATAGAAGAGAATTGGACAACAAGCAATTAAACGTCAAACCTTTTAGAACAACTTTGAATAGAAAATCTAATGAACGCTTTCTTGTACTTTTTTGTTCTGACAATTTCCGTTGTCAAAATTTCATATACACATTTGTCAAAACTAGAAAAAAACAACAACAAAAAAATCTTGTCCAAAACAGTCCCTAAAAAAATCGAGAACAAAAAAGTGAAGCTTCGGACTATTTAGAACAACTTAATGAACACCAGACTAGAACAATTTTGGACTAACAAGTTTGATAACTAATGAACGCCAAAACGTGTACTTTTCTATCCTAGAATGTTTTAAATCGTTCTAGGACTGACTAATGAACAAAGCAATAAACGACATAACATCGTTGCTAAGTGAACAATTTTTTGTTACATTAACGACGACGACATTGAACGACTTTTTGTTACATTAGTCACATAATGTAACATTGTGCTACTAAGTGAACGCACTCAGTATTACTGTTACTGTCACTGTCACTGTCTCATGTAAACGTCTACAATCCCGACTTTTTTACTGTCGCGACAGTACTGGCAAGATTACAATCTCGACAATACTGTCTAGAAAGTAATTTGACAATTTGTGAAATCAAGTTGGCGAAAAGTGATTTTAAGGTGGTAACTACATGCAAGAGCTTGCCTATCGGTACGATGCGAAGTGCTCGTTGAATATTTTATTTTATTATTTCAGTTTAATCAGGGGTTGAAACCGAAACGAATAAAGCTTACGATTACTGTTACGGTTACACAATATTTACCCGGCCTTTACACGGGACAGTGCTACTGACGGACAGTTCTGTCTGGAACTGTCAAATACTGTCCAGCTAACCGATTAGCGTTCGATCAACTGTCAGACAGTTCCGCTTAAAAATGTTTTCACATGTTAAGGGTGTTGCAGTGTAACCTCTTAATGTGCAATGAAGAAAAACGGAGACGCAGCAAAATCGAATATTGGGTAAATCTGTTTCTTTCAGTGCGGATTGATTTTGATATTGAACTTTGGTGTGAAAAAAAATTTTATTTATCAAACTGAAATAATATAAAATAAGACATTCAATGAACACTTCAAATCAAACCGATAGCGGACGTCTTCCATATTTTTACCACATCAAAATCACTATTCGCCGCTTTGATTTTACAAGCTGTCCAACTACTTTCTTGACAGTAATGTCGAGATTGCAATTTTGCCAGTACTGTTACGACAGTAAAAAAGACGGGATTGTAGACGTTTACACGAGCCAGTGACAGCGAGAGTAACAGTAATACTGTCCCGTGTAAAGGCCGGGTTAATCGTTCGGGTTATGATTAGGGTTACGATTATTTATTTTTTAATGGTTACGATTAATTTTTTCTAACCGGTTACGTAACCTGTTACACTAGGGTTATCATGAGGAATACCAATATACAATACAATCAGTTTTATTTTTATAATAAATTTAATTAAAAATCAAATTTTTTGAACATTTTTGGACACTTTTAAAAATATAAATTATAAAATGTAAACTTTTAAACCGAAAAAATAATTCGCTCGTATCAACCAGAACAATATCTAATTTCGCTCGAAGATTGCTGACAGTAAATTTTAAGCCAGAAAACAATCGTTCGACACTGACTTGTGTTGCCGGGAGTGTAGCGGTTGCTACTTGTTATTAATTTACGTTCGTTGCTACTTGTTATTAGTTTATGTTCGTTACTGTAGCAAGTTTATTCAACATTCAGTTCAGTTCCTGTACTAGTAATTTTTGAGTACAGTGTTTTTAATATGTCAAAAATTATATTTTCACTACTACTTAGAAATACACTTTAAGAATACTGAATCAGATATCATATACGTAGACACTGAACACACAAACGATTTTCAAAAAAACATAGACACATAAAAAGTTGTCATGAAAAATAAAATTTGAAAATGTACGAGTATTAGTTAGAAGTTAAAAGATTCTACATGTCCGGATTTTAAACCGTTAAAATAATTAACGTATTTGTTAAAATTAATTTAAATATAATTCATTAAAAATAAAAATCTAAATTTACAAAAATATTTTAATATAAGATTTATTAAAATAAAATGGTGTGACGTGGTTTTCAAATAAAATAAAATCTAAAAAACTCAAGACCCCCACATCATTTCTGGTGACCCCGACTAAGAAGAATTGCAGCCTTTCAATGAACAAAAATTTATAATTTGAAGAAAGAAGAAACAAGAAAGAAAATTTTAAAAATTATAGAAGAAAATTTAGAAGAAAGAAGCTAATACAAGAAAAATTAAGAAATCTATTCAAGAAAGAAAATTTAAAAAAATTTAAAAAAGGAAAGTCAATTTTAATTTAATTAAATATTTTTCTTTTAATTTTATTCAAATATTGTACAAAATAATACTTTTGAACATAAAACTTCCAACACTAACACTCTTCCTAGTATCAAAATATAATTTTTCTCTTGCTTTCGATTCTAAATGAATACATATTTTTCATTTTTATTAATCGAAATTTTCTTTAAAATTTTTGTTTTAACGTCTTTCAACGCGAACGTTCACGAGTGTCCTTTCGTAAAAGTATCGCGAAGTTTTAAAGTATAAAAAATTGAATTTCTTGTTACGCGAAAGTTAATTCGTTGTGAAAATATGAGTGTACAGGCGAATGGAACTAATTGTGATGACATTATAAATGAGAATTGTGGACATATTAGCGCTTCTGCAATTAAGCTACCAACCTTCTGGTCTCCTTGTCCAGAAGCATGGTTTGTCATAGCAGAAAGCCAGTTTACTTCTAAACATATTAGACAAGATGAGACGAAATATGAGCATATTATACAATCTCTACCTCTGGATGTTATAATGAATATGTTAGATGTCATCCAAAATCCACCTCATGAAAATAAGTACGAAACATTGAAGAGAGTCCTCATCCAACGATTCACCGAATCAGAAGAAAGAAAACTAGAACAACTTCTCTGTAGTACAGAAATGGGAGATAAACGACCATCTGAATTTTATAGGTCGATGGAGATTCTTGCTGGAACATCTTCTAACTTAGGAAAAGATTTGATTAAGAAACTTTGGATGCGGAAACTACCATCTAATATCAACATTGCATTGATGTCTTCTGGAAATCAGAACATTCAAGATCTTCAAATTCTTGCTGACAAAATTTTCGATGTTTCAAAGTTTCAATATGTTTCTTCAATAAATAAAAATCCATCAAACCCTTTTTCAAATCAAAAAAATATTAATTATATTGAAAAGATAAATGTTTTAGAAAATAAAATTGAAAATTTATCGAATTTAGTGAGAAAACTCACAATTAATAAAAATGATAATTTTCATCACAGATCTAGGTCCAGGAGAAGAAGCTCTTCAAGGCGGAACTTTAATAATTATAATAATAAACCTTTTTGCTGGTTTCATTTCAAGTTCGGAAATAATGCAAAGAGATGTGTGAAACCATGCAGTTTCAATAATTCAAAAAACTAAATTACCCTTCAGCGTGTGCAATAAATAATTTACCTCAGAAATCATAAAGACTTTTTATTTTCGATAAAGAAAATAAATTTAAATTTTTAGTGGATACAGGAGCAGAATTATCCGTCGTTCCAAATACATATTATGGAAAATATAAAAAAGACCCAAATTTAATTCTAACTGCAGCTAACGGATCGTCTATTCATACATATGGAACAAAACTTTTAAAAATAGATTTTGGTTTAAGACGAGACTTCACTTTTCCATTTATCATTGCAAACGTCAACAAACCTATTATCGGCGCAGATTTCCTAGTTCAATTTAATTTACTAGTTGATATGAAAAATAGAAAAGTGATAGATGGTACTACAGATTTTAGTGTTAACGGAATCATGATTAAGACAAACTCTCCTTCACCCAGACATTTTTCTGTGGACAATGATTATGGTAATATTTTGTCTAGATTCCCTTCACTTACTCAACCTCCAAGATATGATTTACCTGTAAAACATAACGTAGTACATACCATCGTTACTAAAGGACAACTACCCTTTTCAAAAGCCAGACGATTAGACACCAATAAATCTAAAATAGCCAAATTAGAATTTGACCACATGGTCAAATTAGGATTGTGTAGAAGCTCTTCATCATCTGTCTCATCAGCATTACACATGGTCCCGAAAAAGAATTCTTCAGACTGGCGACCATGCGGAGACTATCGAAGATTAAATTCAACTACAATTCCAGATAGGTATCCAATCCCACATATTCAAAATTTTACGTTGAATTTGGATGGTTGTAGTATATTTTCGAAAATTGATTTAGTCAGAGCTTATCACCACATCCCAGTAGCAGAGGAAGATGTTTTCAAAACAGCAATTACTACACCTTTCGGCTTATTCGAATTCACTCGAATGCCCTTTGGTCTCAGAAACGCTGCCCAAACATTCCAGCGTTTTATGGATAAAGTTTTGAACGGCTTAGAATTTGTTTTTGTCTACATTGACGATATTCTTGTGGCAAGCAAGGGTGAGGAAGAACACAAAGACCATTTAAACCAAGTGTTCACCCGATTAGAGGAATTTGGAGTAAACATTAATCCAGGGAAATGTCTTTTCGGAGTAAATTCAATTGATTTTCTAAGCCACAAGATTACAAAAGACGGGATTCTTCCATCTGAAGACAGAATTAAATTTATTCAAAATTTTCCGTCGCCAGATTCAGTTAAACAAGTCCAAAAATTCATCGGAATGGTAAATTATTTCCACCGATTCATTCCACAGTTAGCGAAATTGTTAAGTCCTATTCATATTCAACTAGCGAAAGAGCTTAAGAAGAATAAAAAGGTTAAAATTTTTGACTGGACGGAGGAATGTGAAAATGCATTCATTAAAGTCAAAGAGGCTTTTATTACTGCAACATTATTAGTTCATCCGGCAGAGGAAGCTACTTTACGATTGACTGTTGATGCGTCAAATATAGCAATCGGAGCAATGCTGGAATAATGCAAGAACAACAAGACGGAACCATTGGCATTTTACTCAAAGAAATTGAGTGCAGCAGAAAAGAACTATTCAACGTTTGATAGAGAGCTTTTAGCTGTATATTCAGCAATTAAGCACTTCAGACATTTCTTAGAAGGTCGCGATTTTACAGTGTTCACAGACCACAAGCCTTTAACCTCGGCAATTTGGACAAAAGCTGAAAGAAGTCCAAGGCAAGCGAGGCACTTAGATTATATCACCCAATTTACCTCTGACATCAAACATATTAAAGGTGAATCTAACGTCGTGGCAGACGCTTTATCACGAGTAGATGCAGAAATTATGGATTGCGACACGATGAACGAAAGTGAAATTGATTTGGACATTATTGCAGAAAAGCAAAAGGATGACATTGAATTACAACATTTAATTGAGAATTCAAACGGAAATTCAAAATTCGTATTAAGAGAAGCAGATGTAGCTTCATCCGGAAATAAAATTTGGATAGAATGTTCCACTGAAAGAGATCGACCATTTATTCCAGTGAGTATGCGGAAAAATATATTTGATATGTTACACAATTTGTCACATCCAGGCATTCGAAGTTCGAGAAAATTGATTGCAAGTAGATACTTTTGGCCTAGGATGAACTCAGAAATTAATTTATGGGCAAAATCTTGCATAGCATGTCAAAAAGCAAAAATAAATAGACATACGAAATCTCCAGTACAAAAAATTAGGATACCGTCAGGAAGATTTGAACATATTCATGTAGATCTAGTTGGCCCCTTACATCCGGCGGAAGGATTTATGTACCTATTAACAGTTGTGGATCGATTTACCAGGTGGCCAGAGGTGTATCCTTTGAAAAGCATTACAGCAAAGATAGTTGTAAGGACGTTGTACGAACAATACTTTCCGAGATTTGGGATTCCTTTAACAGTAACCACTGACCAGGGAGGTCAGTTTGAAGGGAAACTTTTCGAAGAATTTTCAAAGCTGTTAGGAACTCATAAAATTCGAACATCGGCTTATCACCCACAATCGAACGGAATGGTGGAGAGACTCCACAGGCAATTGAAAGCAGCACTCAGAGCTAAGATGGATAGTCCAAATTGGTTGTTACACATACCAGCTTTATTGTTAGGTTTTCGCACCACAGTTAAGGAAGATCTTAAATGTAGCCCAGCTGAGTTAGTATATGGACAGACATTACGAATTCCAGGAGAATTCTTTGTCAGGAATCAAACAAGCTTATCCGATCCAGCAAGTTTAGTAACGCAATTACGAGACCATATGAGAAATATCATTCCAACCGATTCTCGGGAACAAAAGAAAAATTACTATATACCAAAAGGATTAGAGGATTGTGAATTTGTTTTTCTGAGAGTAGATAGAGGTAAAAGTTGCTTACAGAAGCCTTATGAAGGTCCATTCCAAGTCATTAAAAGAAACGAGCAGAATTTTGTCATTAACGCCAACGGGAAAATGATCGTAGTATCAATCGATAGACTGAAGCCCGCTTTCATTGAGAAAAATGATGACATTAACAAACCAGTAACAAGAAATTCAAGGAAAAAAGTTTCATTTCAATTGTAACATTAGAAAGAGTTTTGGTAATTGTTTCCGTTAAATTAATTGTTAAATATTCATGGACGCTCGCGCTGAAGGGGGAGCTATGTAGCGGTTGCTACTTGTTATTAATTTACGTTCGTTGCTACTTGTTATTAGTTTATGTTCGTTACTGTAGCAAGTTTATTCAACATTCAGTTCAGTTCCTGTACTAGTAATTTTTGAGTACAGTGTTTTTAATATGTCAAAAATTATATTTTCACTACTACTTAGAAATACACTTTAAGAATACTGAATCAGATATCATATACGTAGACACTGAACACACAAACGATTTTCAAAAAAACATAGACACACAAAAAGTTGTCATGAAAAATAAAATTTGAAAATGTATGGGTATTAGTTAGAAGTTAAAAGATTCTACATATCCGGATTTTAAACCGTTAAAATAATTAACGTATTTGTTAAAATTAATTTAAATATAATTCATTAAAAATAAAAATCTAAATTTACAAAAATATTTTAATATAAGATTTATTAAAATAAAATGGTGTGACGTGGTTTTCAAATAAAATAAAATCTAAAAAACTCAAGACCCCCACATCAGGGAGTACAACCCTAGCCAATTGACACAAGATGGGTTGGTTGATTGCTTCTGCGTTCCAATATTCCAGGACGTTGGCACTAAGCTACTTAGCTCAGCTAGCCATTCAACGAGCTCAGAGCTTAGACGCTGCTCGACTGCTGAGTGGGCTGGGCTGGATGCGCCCAATGTATCGGAATATCGGTTATTTATATCTTTTAGACCAGTTCTACACGCTCAACTTTTCGTTCAACTTCAACACTTTTTACTCTTTTCGTCTATTATTTTATTTTTGTTTCCTTTTATCTCTTTTCTAGGAACTCGGTAACCCATTCGTAGAACCGATTAATAAGGGTTACAGAGTTATCGGTTACGGATATTGATTCCGGTTAGGAAAAATCCAACGTTTCGATTAGAGTTATGATTACGGTTACCAAAAATAAACCTGTTATTAAATGATTACGGTTACGGTTAAGGTTACGGTTTCGACCCCTGAGTTTAATAAATAAAAATTTATTTTCAGGCTAAAATGGCAACTTTTATTTTACCAATTCATACAACAAGAAGCGGATTTACCCATTATTTTATCTTCCGGTGTCTCCTTTTTTCATCCTTTTCGATATCCTCAAGCACTTTTAAGCACTTTAAAGCGGTTACTGCAACACCACAACGTGTGAAAACAGTTTTAGAATGAACTGTCTGTCAGTTGATCGAACGCTAATCGGCTGGCTGGACAGTATTTGACAGTTCCAGACAGAACTGTGCGTCAGTAGAACTGTCCCGTGTAAAGGCCGGGTAAAAGTTGCCATTTTGGCCTGAAAATAAATTTTTGTTTATTAAACTGAAATAATAAAATAAAATATTCAACGAGCACTTCGCATCGTACCGATAGGCAAGCTCTTGCATGTAGTTACCACCTTAAAATCACTTTTCGCCAACTTGATTTCACAAATTGTCAAATTACTTTCTAGACAGTATTGTCGAGATTGTAATCTTGCCAGTACTGTCGCGACAGTAATAAAGTCGGGATTGTAGACGTTTACATGAGACAGTGACAGTGACAGTAACAGTAATACTGTCCCGTGTAAAGGCCGGGTAAGGCATCTGATAAGCGTTCAGTGGATAACTGCAAAGGTATTGCCAGTTTATCATCAATCCCAAACTATTTGAAAAAGTCATCCACGATGAGGTTTTCCCTATAACCGGTCCGCACTCAAATGAACAATAACACGGCTTCAGAAATATGCGTTCGACCACTTCAAACCTCATAGTTCTAATCTGCGAACTGGATTGTAGTATGGAGAAGGGCTAAACTACTTGCTAAACTCTCAAAATTTGGAATAACAGGTATCTAAACGGAAGAAAACAGGTTATCAGATTTCAAGTATTCCTTTCAAATGAAATTGAAGTAACTTCCGGTGTTCCTCAGGGCAGTCTCCTTGGCCCTTTTCTGTTCAATATATTCATCTCTAACCTGTCCAAAAAATTAGAGAATATCCCGCATCTGTAATCAAATCCCAAACTGACGTATCCTCATCAGTCGAAACTGGTTGAATCAAGCCGATCAAATTGTCGATCTAGATGTCGCCCTAGACAAAAAACTTAATTTTAATTTGCACTTTGATAATATTACTGGCAGAGTCAACAGAAGAAGGCTTTATATAGAGAAGAGCTAAAGAATTCGACAATATATGGACCACCAAAACTGTCTTCTGTTCTCTAGACCGCCCTATCCTGTAATATGCATGTCCTAACGGGGATCCCATATTTCTCGTAAGTAGCAAGGGGATAGAATCAATTCAGAAAAAATATGTATATCCTCTTTGCTCTGAGAAGTCTAGCCGAGTCGCTTGATTTTCTACGCTCAAAGTGTTGGACCTCTTGCCGCTCTTAGCTAGAAGAAAATATCTGATCGCATCTCTTACCATAGAAGTCCTTAATAGTCCATTCAAAACGCGGGGGGGGGTGTTCCAAAATAACACCGTTAAGAAAATTGAACTCTAAACGTTTTTGGGGTCGCTGATCACGAAAATCGAGGTCCCGCCGTCCTAAAATTAGGGCGTCAAATTATACAATTTTTTTGCCATTTCTCGCCAATTTAGGGGTAGTTTCAACCCTTTAGGGGTACCCCTTACCATTAAGTTCACCTTATTTAGTATAAATCAACCACCTTCGCAAATAAATATTAAAAAAAGTGCATTTCATCGCATTAGTTTTCATTATTACTGAAATAATCGCGAAAACCCCCTAAAAAGGGGTGTTTTTTGCATTTTTAGGGGTGACGCCCTAATTTTAGGACCGCGGGACCTCGATTTTCGTGATCAGCGACCCCAAAAACGTTTAGGGTTCGATTTTCTTAACGGTGTTATTTTGGAACACCATAACGCGCGTTTTGAATGGACTATAACGGCAACCTTAAAGTTCAGTTCTTGTCGGAAATGATCAAGTTCAATGAAGACATCCGACTTACAAGACATATTTTATTTTATTTATGAGGCTGGACAAGGCATAAAATTGCTCCTTGACATTCATTGGCGTTGACACTTTTGTGTGTCCATAGATTTATTTGGAAATATAGCAGCTTTGACAAAATGTTATCGCTATTACCGTTGCAACGGTTCCACTAAAATTACCGCCATCCTACCTGCACAATGTTGCGTGACCCCTCGGTTAGGTGCCCGGAGAGGCTAACGCCCAAAAAAAACTAAGATTTAAAAACAACTATGACCCTCCGATTAAACCGTAAGTACCTTACCACTGCTCACTGAAGGGGCCCTGGATTGGTGAGACTTCGGAGGCACCACTTTTAACTGCTCCCATCACTTATTTGCATATGAGCGTGCCTGTTTAGACGGGTCGCGCCCACCACCTTTCAACACGAAATTTGTGGATGCGGGGAGTGTTCGGGTGGGAGGGAAGTGCGTCTCAATTTTAAAGCGACTCACGTTCGCTTTTCTGATCAGCTGTTTGTTTATTTTTGTTTAAGCCGCCGGCCGTGATGAGCAGACGTATTTTAATGAGGAAGGAGAATCTTTTAACTTATGTTCTCTAGGGTTGGCCAAAAAACAATTGTTAAAGCAAAAGGTCTGTGGAAATATTTATTAAAACGGGTGAGCTGAAGCAAAATGTTGAATTAAAAAATTAATTTAATAATTATCATAAGAAAATTCAAGAAAATAATAGTCAAAACAAAATTCCTTTGGTAGAAAGTATGATAATTTTTTTAGAAATGGATTTTGATTGCGTATGGATTTAGCGAAATCATTATAATAAGGACTTTTTTGTAGAGCATACGACTCTCTACAAAACTGTTATGAAGACATATTCGCTTTCTTTATATATTGACAGTGTATTCTCGATTTATAGTTTTGTTATTGAATTAGAATTGCTTTTGTAATTTAACTAATTGTCAGTCAGTAAAATATTTTTATTTCAATTGGATGTTATAATTTTTCTTTATACAAGAATAGAAGATATTTATTTAATTTGAAATCCTTGGAGCCAACCAACTCTTGCTGCTAAGCTCCTTCTAATACTATGTTGTTCTTATAAAAAATCTAAATGCTCTCCAAGTTTATTTTTGCTATTGTAAGCATTTTTTTAATTATTTGTACAATTAAAAAAAAAACACTCTCGAGTATCACTTAAAAAGAAATATTGCTCTTTTTGTCCAGCCCTAGTTCTCATTCCGTTTGTTCCAGCTGTCTTAAAAGCAACTGGACTCAAAGCGAACCGTCTAAACAAATTTTCGCTTTGGGGCGCCTCAAAAGGAGAGACAAAGCGAACCGTCTAAACATGCACAGCGTTTCCATCAGGGCGGACGCGGAACATTCAGGAAAATGCGGTTCCGGGGTTCGCCCGGGCGGGACCATCGTCGGCTGGCATGCCATCTTGTAAATCTTAGCCCGTCATTCTAGAAAAGAGAGCAGAACAACTCAAACCTATCTCCTTTACCTACTGAAACAGAAATGTTCTTTAAAATTTAATTCCGTACGCGCCGCTTTCTAAGATAACATTTAACATGCAATAAATCACAACTCAAATTTATATTGGCAAAATTAGTAATAAAATGTTGAACTAAAATAAAATTACGTAACGGTCTGAAAAAAACCCAACCTGGTACCAAGACGTTTCTTTTTTTATATTTCCACCTCAATATTTTTACAACCTGGTGACTATATGAATGAATGAAACACTGCGGAAAAACGGAATAATTAAAAAATAAAAAAAAAAACACGACGCCCTTGTGACAAAAAATTAATTAAAAAGTAAAAAAAAAATGGTAAGTACTAATGTAAGGCAGAAACAAGATATAGAAGACATTGTTCTCTATATAGTCATTTTGTTAAGTATCACACAACTACCGTATATGTATAATCTATATATTTGCATTCGGGGTACAAATGTTACGAGAATAAGTAACTAAAACTGTACCCCGACTGCAAATATACCGACAGATTGGCAGATCAATTATGTTACCTCGGTAGCATTATCACCGAAAACGGCGAGGCAGAAGAAGACGTCAGTTTCAGAATAAAGAAAGCACGAAGAGCACACTCATGCTTGTCTCGCGGAAATCTCAACTAACTCCAAATTATGGCTGTTCAAACTCTAGCGTTAATGCAGTTCTTTTGTATGGTTCCGAAACATAGAAAGTCATTCAATTCATCACAAAGCGCCTTCAAGTTTTCATTACCAGATGTTTACGTCATATCCTAAAAATCCGGATGGACGACGATATCAGGGGAAGTAAATGGGTATCGACCAAATCCTTCATCGCGAAAATGAGAATCTATAGTCAGACAGGTCCGACTGACTGGAGTCCGCATAGACACCGAAAGGGGAATAAGACCAAGGATAAGGGGAATAGGACCAAGGAAAAAATGGTAGGCGAAGGTCTATCGCCTTGCTTGGAATCGAACCACAGAACTTTGCGATAGTAGTCGTGCATCTTAACCCTAGGGTACCGAAACTGGTTAATCATTTGCCTCACTCACACGGTACTAAAACCAGTTTCAGCTCCTTTGCAGCATCTCACCCTCATGTATTTTAGATCTATTTTACCTACTAATTTGAGATATACATCATCACTGGAAATGTTGATAAAATATGCTTATTAAATAGAGTTCTGCTCTATACTTTAAAGTTACAGATTTGTATTGACTTGAAAACAAGTCTGCCAAAGTCATTGGAAAACTCATTAACTTCTGTAAAGAGCAATGGTTTGCCATCAACATGGATCCATATCCAACTTTATCCATTTGAAAATCCTTAAAACTAACAAAATCAAGTATTATCGAATTTCTGACTCGATCCAGGATTCTATTATTACCCCAATTTCAATTTATTCGGAAAAAAAACTTTTGCCCCTGCACACTCTCAACATCAAAAATTCATCGATAAATCCACTCTCACCGCTTGACTTGACGCTTCAAAACTGTAAAAACCGAGGAAAGTTGGAGAAATTTTGGAAAGTTCAATTAAAAAGTTTCCACTTCACGACTTCGATTTGCTCCTTTTTTTCAGTTGTTTCAGTACTTAACCGAAATTTGCTCTTTCGTGTTACAAATTTTCTAAGTTGATTTCCTCTCTTTCAGGATATTTATTTTTTCCTCTCCTTTTGTTGCTGCGACTTGGGCTCATTTTCGGCATAAACAGGGCGAGTGAAATGCATTAATAATTTCTTCAATTTCCTTCCCTTCATCGCGATGATTGATGTTTTTGTGAATAAATTGAGTTGCTGGCGTGTACGGGGGCGAAAGAAGTCATGTTAAAGTCGTTAAGTACTTCCTTAATTAGGGGATTGTTAATGTTTTCTCTTTTTTCTAGAGAGAAAGATTATCCCGATAATTTGGTTGACAGTTTTAATAAATAGGAAATGTTGTTTGTATTTGAATTTAATCCCAAGTAATAATATTTATTTCAGCTCTGTTGAAAAGGGTAAAGGTTAAGTGACTACTACAACGAACCAAGAGCATACTGATAAAGTCTTTGGAAGAAGATGTCCAGCGAAACCACGAGGCAGCAACCGAAGTGTTCCGTGGTGGAACAGTAATCTCTGCGGAAAAAAGAGAGAACTTAGGAAATATTCAACGGAGCTAAGGTCTCGGGTAACTGGGATTTCTCCAAGAAAGGATTATAATAAAGAGTTCGGAAGATACAAATAAAGGTTATGGAAAGCCTTCTCGGAAGAAATAAGCCTCCAACTTCTATGAGGTTACAGAAAGTCTTATCTAAGAATCCCTCAAATGGTATTGTCCCCTCAAGACTCCTGATGGGTCCTTTACAGATAATATTAATGAGCACCCATTTCCCGGGACCTCTAGTAACTGATATTGGACTAGATTAAGGACCTAACACTAGATGGAAAGTAGTTCTTGATGACCGGAGATCCTATCAATCTCGCTGGCACTATTCTGGGGTAGCTTTTACCTGGCCCTTATTTGGAGAGGCGAAGATCGTATCAGATACCTACTGATTTCTACGTATCAGATACTGAGGACCTACCTTAAATTCGTTCATCACCATTTATCTGAACGGGTGAGCCTCTCTACTGGAAGAGAAGCCTTGAGGAGAGCGATTAGGGTAACTAAACACTAGGAGCAAGATTTCTTTAGGAGCTGACGAGGAACCATCTTCAGCCACTATGCCATCCTGTCGTTCCTTTATCCGCGCATTCTATTACCAGCCTCGAACAAGCAGAACACTTCACACATGTACATCTGTTTTCCATAAAAAATGCAAGATTCTAGCCAACAAGTATTTTAATTCATTACACCTATTAACAACAGAACATTTAACAGTTACCAACACCAAGCTAATGGTAAATAACTTCAATGTACTTGAAACAACGGTACACACATGTAATGTACTCAAACCAAATACAATCATACCCTGTTTATGACTAGGTTCAACCCACGTTCAACCCAGTCATAAACGAGGGTCGAGTTGAAACTGTGTCCACTCAACCCAACTCAGCTCTCCTATCTGGGTCGATTTGATATTTCGCCTAATATACGCAAGTTGAATTGGAATTGGGTTTAAGTGACATTTGTTTTTTTTTTTTTTTTTTTTTTTTTTTTTTTTTTTTTTTTTACCATCCGTGAAGTCCGTCCTTAGCGTTAGTTTTGTGTTTGGTGTTTTTGCTTGCACAGGAATAAAAAAATATTTCGTTCTGAATTTTTACGTATCTAGACATGAGAATTTCACAAAACAATTTGTTATGTTATGTTTTGATTTCAGTTCAACTCTATTTCAACACGAAGTGAACTCAACTCGATATCATAGTTGGTGGTCGCAATTTCAACTCAACCTCGGGTCAACTTTTCAACTTAGGCATAAACGGGGTATCAGAAAGAGAATCAACAATATCCAAAATTCTTATTTAAAGTATATCAACTGAACAAAGAGCTAAAGTGTGCTAAATGGGAGCAAAAATCGGTCTGGAAAAATCTCGACCTGGTACCACGACGTTATCTTTTTTTACAACTACTCCTTTCAGGGTTCACAACATGTACACCAGATAAAAGGACACGGAGACCTTTGAAGCACTTGAGTAAGCCGCAAAAAAATTGAGTTGGAAATAAACGAGTACAACAAGCACGAGCACAAGTATATGTGCACAAAAAACGGCAGAAGTAGCAGACCAAATATAACGATCGACACCAGCAGTGGATGAATTCGAAATTATAGGTAACAAAAGGAAATGATACATCAGCCGAATTCAGAAGACGAATAGCACTGGGTAATAAATGCTACTCTGGTCTACGCAAGCACCTGACGTCCAGAAATATTTCAAGGAAGACAAAATTGGCACTTAACACAATGCTACTAAGGCGTGGCCTATTATATGGTCCGTAGGTGTGGACATTGAAAAACGCAGACGAAGCATTGGTAGGAAGATTTCAAGAGGAAAATCCTTCGTTCGATCCACAAAGGAATACAGGTTGATGGCATTTGGAGGAGAAGATACAACTCAGAGTTGTAGAAATCAGTAAGATTCGTCAAAGTGATCAAACAGACTATGGATTGGTCATGTCTAACGAGGTGCAGAAAGTATCGCCCGGAAAACGGAGACCAGGAGCGCGTTCAAAAACCTTACTATGGTTAACCATGGTTAACTATGGTAAACTTTTGTCGTTCAAAAACTCCGTGGTTAACTACAACATAACTACGAGCATAACTTTTTGGCGTTTAAAAACTCCCGTGGTTAACCATGGTGTAGTTAAATTTTAACCATGCTCGGGAGCATGGTTAGCGATAGTTAAGAAGAAGAAGAATAAAAACAACTTTGTGACATTTGTTTTAATGATAAAAATGAACAAATCAAAGTGGGATTTTTTAGATTACTGTAAATAAATAACTAATGGACACATACAATATAATTTGAGCAAATAGCGGAGACTATTTTTTGGATACAAAAATTTCATTTTTTTTAATTTGTAGTTAACCACGGTGCGTTCAAAAACCTCCGTGGTTAAACATAAACATTCGTGGTTAAGTGAAGTTACGCAGCATAACCACAGCTTACCTCGTGGTTTACCATAGTAAGGTTTTTGAACGCGCTCCAGGTCGGCCTAAGAAAAGATATATAGTGACGTTGAGGATGACTTGAGACAGCTCGGAATAAGAAACTGGAAAAGTCGGGCCAGGGATCGAAAATCATGGAGGCGAACGCTGGAGGAAGCCAAGGACATAAATAGGCTGTGGAGCTCCTGATGATGATGATGGTTACCTATAAACCTACCTACAGCAAGAGAATTGCAATTTCACTTATCGCCCCGTCTAACGGCACTTCTTGAAATTAGATTCAGCCAGACCGAAAGCTGACTTCAGTGCATGCGCGGATCCAAGGGGGGGGGGGGGTCACGAGGGTCATGACCCCCCCAAAACAGCCCGTATTTAAAAAAATAGAGCTGAAACAATATTTTGCAAACCGAAAAACAAAAAAAAAACCAAACGAACAAAACCTAGTTTTTGCAAACATAAAAACCTGAAACTAACCAAACGACTGAAATTAACTTACTTTTTTGCACTCTGAAAAAATTGGAATCAAAAAATGACTGAATCAACAAAATTGACTAATTTTCTTACACAAGACGGACTTTTTTATTATTTTTTCTATATTTGGATTGTAGCTATACTTTATATACTATCATCTGATTACAATCTGTTTACAAGTTCTAACTAAAAGCATCATTTATAAAAAAAAATTCGGCTAGCTTTGTTTATTTGGTTATTTTTATTATTTTTTTCTATCCTGTGACCCCCTCCGGAAAAAAATTCTACATCCGCGCCTGCTTCAGTGCATGCGCCATCCCCACATAGTATTTTATGGGCGAGCCTTTTAGTGCTTTAAGGAGCCACATGATTTGGCACAATAGACCAAACAAAATAGCTCGCAGAGCCCGCTAATAGCATGGTGTGTACATGGTTCCCACTATTGAGATGGTTTCAAGCGTTAACCATAATAATTTAGATCGTTTGTGCATGGTTCACCGTACGTATTCAAACCAAGCAAAAATCACAAACCAAGCATAATTTCAATGGTTAACTCGTTTAACCACGATAATTAACTGGCATGAGAGCCATCTATCAATGAAAGTTTACAACATTCAAAAAAATCTGTTGTCAACAGACTGGTTGACAAGATATTTTTAAATTTGTCGCTGATTTAAAATGAGCCGTGCAGCACCGCGAAAGAAAAAAAAAGATCTGTTTGGTCCACAAAGGCAGAAGAATTGTTAATTGATCTTTGGAAAGACAATTATTATGAAGCATTAAAAGGAAATAGAAAAAACTCCCATATTTATAAAGAAATGGCGATTGCATTATCATCACATGGCATTATTTACTCTGGGCAAGAAATACAAACAAAATTGCACAACATTGCTAAGAAATACAGGTAATTTATATATGTATGTACATATATTATACTTATGGAGGGCATTCCTTTACAAATATTACGATGCAGTAAATAAGTTTTGTAGAATTGCATATTTACTGGAACGTAATATTGATATTTACTGTTGCGGAGTGCATTTTTTCGTCGTAATTAATATATTTCATATAGACCATATTAAGTTGCCACTTTAGGAAATTTTCCTGGGAATACGATATTATTTTTTTAAATTTAAAAAAAGAACGCGAACGAATAAGAAACTGAATTTCAAATAGTTAATTGTTAATAATAAATACTAATTTTTAATCCTTTTTACAACTATCATAGACAAATAAAAGACATACTCATAACATATTTTTCCAATCTCACATAGAAAAATTACCTGTAGTCGACAAGAGCCAGCAAAACTACCGAGTACCATCCTTTATAATTATAGTATTCTGTTGCTTCATCGATGGGAGGCGAAATTTGAATATGTGAACCATCTTCAAAACAATCAATATTAGTTTTTAAATGTTATTGCATATTTTTTGATTTACCTAATGCTCCTAGACACTGCGGCATACCCATCCTTTCAAATCCCATCACACATTCGTGTATTATTTTGTTAGAGATTGGGAAAACATTTAAATATTCATGTTGTAAGACATTTAAAACTGCTTCACAAAACTCAACAATTTATTTTATTTTTATTTATTTATAAGATACAATGAGTTTGGAGCTAATTGCTCCGTATACATGGGAGTTTGCTACTAATCTTTTTACATTCAAAATTCCATCAATTTTTTGGTTTTAGTGTATTCTATGAAAAAAAAGTATATATAATTTAATTTTTCAACCGTTAGGTTAGACAGTAGTGCGGGCAGCGAGCGTTCTCGTGTCATTAGATTGTTCAAATATCTTTGCCTCGACGATGAGAACATAGGGCAGTTGAAGAACATGTGTGACAAACTATTTGGTTCATTCGAGTTACAATATGGGCAAAGTTCGTTTTCGTCGAATTTGTGCTTTTCGGTCTCAAAATATAAAACTGTACATTGGCTTTTCGACATACGCAGTTGAGCTATCAGTCTGGTTCTAACTAAGTTACTTCGCATCTTTATATAATTGTTTAAGTTTGATTCTTGGTCTATAATTTGTTTGAACAGTAAGTTATACGAAGAATTTTCAATTCTTTCGACATCATTTAATTTCAGTTTCAATTCGATTTTCTCTAATACATTCTCTCTACATTTTTTGATTTCGTTTACATTTTGTAGTTGCCAGAGATCTTCCCTATCCATACTATGTAATTGTAGTTTAATTTTTTTCGCCCAATTATCAGAGACTAAATTGTCGTCGGCGTGACTTTTTAAAACTTCGTAACATTGGCGTGGCAACCTATCGAGTGGCATTTCCAGCAACTTGATCCACCAATTGTACATACTTCTCCAGATGAAATACTCTACTAACTCAACAACAATTTCACAAAACAGTTGATTTTTCTATTCCGAACACATTGGCCGTTCTCCTATATTCAGAAGACGACCCCCATGCGTATAGTGCAATAGCTACACGTTTCTCTACACTTATAGATTTTCTAAAATTTGTGTTTTCTTTTTGTACATATATAGTTCAATTTATCGGTTAATTTTTTAAAACTTTCAAAGCTCATTCGAAAATTTTCTTTAAACTTTTTGTTCCCATTTTGCGGAACTTCTATTTCCCAAAAATTGCTGGTGCGATACTATATAAATTATGGACATAATTAATAAACTAATCCAATAATGTAGACAAATAAATTTTTACCAATGTCCATATGTATATTTCTTCTAATACTTTTTCTTATTAATAACATATTATACAAGAATTGTAGCTTTTTGTAATGGCAAATAGCTCTCCTAATATGCTGCTTCCCTTTTTTCCTTTAAATAATTACTTCTCCTTGAGTAATGGTCGTCAATAAATTAAACATAAAGCTAAATTATTTTGTAATGAAATAGAATTGAACTTCATATCTAATAATAAAAATGACAGAAATAACCAATCGAGTTAGTGTGTACAGTTGTTAGTTCTGAAATAGTCTGAAACCATATAAAGAGATAACCAAGTCGGTGTGTACATGGTATAAGACGATCCCTTAAAGAACGAATGAATTATTGAATATTTCAAAAAATTATTAAAACTGGTCATATCATGCACGCTAAAATGAAAATTTGTAATTAAATATCACAAAAAAACTATTACAATTTTCTCTATTATATAGACTCTATCCCATGGCTTAAATTAAATACGAGTGAAAAGAAGCACAAAATCCGATACTGTTTTATTTTGACGGATATCTTAACTATATCCGTTTTAGAATTACTTAATTTCATTGTTCTTCTCATTTACTGAAAGTTAACTGAAAACTTAATTGGAAACTGCTATAACAGTTCCTTCATAATTCCCTCACTATAAACATCCTGCAGGCGGACGAAAATCACAACTTCATGAAATTACAAAATTTCATTAAAACTCACTCCATCAGGAGCATCCAGCAATAAAAGTTCCTTGCCATCATCCTTTGTCCCCCAGCAAGTACAACGTCAACAAAATATCAAAGTCAAGTACACCAACAGCAACAACAACAAAAACAACAACAACAACAACAACACCAATAACAAAAAAGGCAGGAATAAGCAGGAGAACAAAAAAAAAAACTCCTTAAGGACTTTGTACACAGGTGTATGTGAACCCAATCCTAGTGTGTTTGGGCTCGACAAACATCTTGAAGTACTTAGGATTTTCGTAGCTAAGAGGAAATGGCAGTTCATAAAAACCTCATTATCCTTCGTCTCAAGACAATTCCCCAGGACCTGGACCTGCTTACGTGTAGGATGGTAGATTACACATGACTATGGAACGTGCTTTTTTGTAGATACATCATTAGACCAGACAAGCAGCTCCGCTTTGTCCCTCGTATGGCATCTCTTGAGCCTTTGACTCGCTTTCTTAGCGCTGTGCAGTCAGGAACTTTTCAGGGGCAAATGTAATAAGAAGTGGTGACGCCTTGTGCACTTCACACACAAGGGACTGCCTTCATCAAACTAGTTTTACCTAAAGGACCCCGCCTGCAAAAAAAACTATCCTAACAACTAGGACCGATCTATTTAGCCTTCCTGGAGAATATAAATTTCCAAAACGTCCCTCTTAACAACCTCTGGCTCTCCCTTCCAGCATTGAGAATATACACAGCTGGTACACCAATGTCCTTGATTCCACCTTCTCACGTATTCATGGCACACCACCAGTCCCTTCGAGGGTCCTAGGAAAATCAGGAAAATTCAAAATTATCTATGCACCGCACAACAAGTGAATTAACAAAAAGCCAACAACAAAAAAAATACCAACAAAGTTTTTCGTTGTTGTTGCACTGCAGTTGATTGGATTTTGGAACACGCGAATCAATTTCAATCCATTTGTCTCGACAAAGGAGCACAAAAAATACGCAGGACACGTGTCCTGCAGAGCAGCGAATCCCGGCAATCGGGCAGGTGGTGGGGTATGAAATCTCGTTTGTCGCTGTAATAAAAAATATCGATCCTTGTTAATTATTTCCAATATTTAAAAAATCAACATATGTATGTTTTTTCTACATTGCAGCCCCTGCAACAATTTATCGCAAAAACAGTGTTCCTTTTACCAATTTCCAGGTAATGAAATTGGACAGGATTAATGGGATTGCTATGCAATGATAATAGAGCGTGGACGAACTCTTTTTGCGCATTGATGATTAATTTTTTGGGAGTAAGATAATCGACTCCATTTAAATAAATTCATAATAAAGCTAGATAGCCAGACGAAAGATGCAAAAACATACTAAGCATCTGTTTTATCACTTGACTCTACTCTAACTAGGGAATCCAATCCCGCGAATTATTTTAGCGCGATCAGTAATGCGGGATCCGCGGGATTCGTGGGATTTGGGAAGTAAAAGCAACTCTTATAAGAACCGGGACTTAATAGTGAAATATTTCAAAGTAGGATAGATTTAGGCCCTCCGAACACGAGTCGACTGATTTGAAATTCCAGTATGATCTGTTTCGTCATCTTGCCCGTGTTGGGGTGGGAATCCATACACGGGGCGACAGAAACGATACCGATTTGAAACTATAGTTTGAACTGCTCGCGCTCGACTGGTCTTGCCGGTCAGAAGCGATATCAGTTACGTGATTGCTCGTGTGTGGACAAAGGTTTCATTATGGTTGCTAATTGGTTGAGCGCCTGTAATCATTGTGAAACCAGCTTGAAATTGGGATTTCTAATAGTCAAGTGCGTAGATCCTTAGGCCCCAATTATACTGGACGCAACGGAACGCAACAAACCGGATTGAAATGTCAAAATGAGTTTCAATACAGTGAAATTATATTGAGGTGGTTATACTGGATGCAACAGAACGAACCGGACTAAAGTTTCAAAAATTACTAAACTAAAAATTTTAAGCGTAAGTCCAAAATTTGGAAAAACCTTACCGAAAAATTAGGAAGTACAAATGATATTTACATACGTTCGATTCCGTCAGTATAACCAGCAAATTTCCACTCCGTTTACTCTCCGCTTCGTTGCTTTCCGACGCGTCCAGTAGAGCCTTTACACTCCACAAAATATTTAAATTCCTTAGTTGAAGATTTCTGCCTACTAAGCAATGCAGCTTTAACTCAAAATAGTTTAAGTATATTTATGTGTGTGTATCCGAACGTGATCAATTACTGAGTCTCCACGCATGGTTTATCATGGTTTAACTCAGTGTACACGCCAATGGAAACGGGGGTGTAAAGTTTCGTTTAATCCAAAAAAACTCGAGCACTTCGGCTTAGACCAGGTTTTGCGTATGGGTTTGTTTAAATAACGGAGACACGATTTAAAATTATTTAGCGGTCACATCTATCCAGAACTGTCATCGAGTTAACTTGAGGGGAAATGCTTTCTGTAAACTCACTGACATATGTATAGGAATGGACTGCTGATTGACAACGCTGAATGACACCATTTTTATCCAGAAATAGAAAACCTTTTCTGCGTAAACAAAAAAAAAAATTTTTTTCTTCGTATTTAGGAAAAAATAAGTGATAAGATGTCCGTTATAATTAATAGAAATACATTTCCATCACTCATTTTTATTTATTAGCAGTTTTTTCATTAAATAAATGTATTTATTCTAAAACTGTGACGGTTATTTCCCCTGTTTAACGAACTTTTCAAAATAGCTCAATAGTGAGACAGAAGAACAAAAACTATACCTGTCTACTTTTTTCTAATTTTGTTTACCGTGGGAGTGAGACAGCAATAGTTTTTGGTGCCACTTTGTTGTATGGGATTTTGCTTATTTAGCACTCCATTACTATGTCAGTGTGTAAACTCAATGAATACTCTATTCCAGTTCGTGGAAACACAGTAAATGGCAAGTTACCCTACAACAATTTTTTTTTTGCAATCCTGCAAATCCCGCGGATCCGCCGTATAGTTGACCTCGATCACGCAGGCTTGCGGGAATGAGATTTTGATGATTGGATTCCCTAACCCTAACTAATATGATTGTATTAAATTCAACAAACAGCACCTAACACACGAAATTCACACAATTTTCTTACTTCTAAAATTATGAACCTAAAACTTACAAACATTATTACAAAATCGTCAATATCATCACCCATCAGCCCTTTGTGAGTCTTCGCCTCATTTGTGAGTCTTGGCGTCTTCAGACTAATCTTTTACATATCTGGGTATTGTGTTTTACTCTTAACTAGGCGGGCGGAAATCACTTTTTAGTTGGCGTTAATCCTGCAAAGTCTTTATAAAAGTCCTTGTGGCTGTACCAGATTTGACCTTATCAAGTTTACTCATATGCAACAATATTTTTTTTTATGTGGGAGTGCTAAGCTCAGGAATCACCTTCTGTACTACTAGACCGTTATACCACTGACAGACAGCTAGTTTACGAACCATGGTTTCTGTACCATAGTTTTCTTATACTATGTAGGTATAGTGACAGATAGCTTCGATAGTTTCATAGTTAAAATTTTTTGCGGTGAAAGTAGAACGAAGTAAAATATGGATATCCTCGGAATGATTTTCCAAAATAATATAAAAATGCAAAATTTGAGAAGAAAAGGCAGAATCTACAAAGTAATAGTCTGCAACGCTAGGAGAAAATGTAAGAAATATTTAACTTTGCATTCTCTTTATACAAAGAACAGGCGTTTTTGGTCAAATGTAAGAATTTAAACATAAAATAGTTATTATAGTGGTTATTATTATAGTACAGTGAATGTCCCTAAAGAAGAAGCTGTGGATTACTACAACTTTAAAGGTTGGCATTCCGTAGTACTGTTTGCTGCTGTAGATTACCGATATCGTTTCACATACATTAATGTAGGAGTACCAGGGCGTAGAAATGATTCTACAATATACGAGTGCTCGGCACTAAAAAGTATGCATACCCATAATGAAGAATTTTTACAGTATTCCAAAGTAATATAAGGAGTCACAGTTCCAATTCTTTTAATAGGAGATTCGGCTTTTAAGCTATCGAAGCATGTAATGAAACCGTTTCCTTTTTGTTCTGATCAAAGTGCGGAAGAAAGAAATTTCAATTTCCAATTGTCAAGATGTAGACGAGTGGTAGAGAATGCCTTCGGCCATTTAAAAGCTCGTTTCCGAAAAATAGAACGTGGCTTAGAAGTTAATATAGAGAACGTTAACGTTATCATTAAAGCTTGCTGTCTCCTTCTTAACATATGTAACAATCGGAACGATGTAATTAGTCAACACTGGATACAAGAATTAGAGACAGTGGCTAAGAGATAACAACCGCAAAGAAGTGAAGCTAGCAGAAACATAGACCATTCTGGAGCTCAAGTCAGGGAGGCGATAATGAAATATTTAAGTAAGTTTATTTTATATATATTTCTTTAAATTAGTCTTTTATTCATTCATTAAATGTGTAATGTATTTATTCATAAGTTTATTATTATTTTCCATTAAGTTTATCATTTTTTCGTCGTTTTCGATTGATTTGTTAGTGAAAACTTCAAACACTTTTTGCTCCTCTTCAGCAATATCCAGATATCTATCTGTTATATATTTTTTTTTTTTTTTTGTTTTTGCATGTAGATAGTCCAGGTATTGCCGGTGGAACTGATGATGACAATGCCGATGTTGATGTCTCTGGAGTCGAAGAAGATGATCTGCTTGCTGATGGCTCTGGAGTGGATGATGGTGATGGAGCAGCAAATGGATCATGAGTTACTTCCATAACCTCAATTATTTCGTCTAATTAACAAATGAAATTGTTAATTAGAAAAATGTAAAATGACAAATTTTAATTTAATCTGAAATCGTAATATTATAAAATAAAAAATTGCTTACCAAAAAATATTGTCTCTTCCATCAATTCTAAAACTTGATTGCATTTGTATGAATGCATGAATGAATTAATATCGTCGAAATACTTCCACTGAGACTCCAATGCCTTTTTTCTCACATCTAGAAGAATTTAGGAATATTTGTAATTTTCATCGTTCTAAGTATTTCAAAATAAAACATTTTACCTATACTTTTTTGTTAAATTGTTTATGCGGGTCCGCAGCTCCTCCGGCGATAAACATATCTTGCGTAGCTTTAGTTGCTCACACATATCTTTATAAATGTGCAAATTTTTGCACGTTTTCCGTAGTTTTTCCACATTACTACGCCACACATCTATTAATTCGTGGATTTCACTCCTTGAAAGCACCTGTTTTTTTTTCTTTTCCATGTTTTTTTGACAGACGCACAAAATTTTATTCAATGCAAACTAGATTAATTTTACCAATTTGAAGTTCAACAACTGGAAATATAAGTTTCGTTAAATTTCCGCAGCTGGAAATTGGAACTGAAGCTACTTCCAAACGTAGTATACCATGCAGTGTTTGTAGATTTTTTTTTTTTTTTTTTTATGTGATAGTCTAAGCTTAGGTGTCATCCTTTGTACTACTAGTCCGTCATGTCGTACACGTCATGGTGCAATGTCTAGTAGTAAGCTTAGCTCGAAGGATAGAGAGAGAGATAGGATAGATTAGGGGGAGTCGGGTGGGTGTTGGAGGAGATGGTGGTGAACCTTGCACTTGAACTCTTGGGTGTTGTATGAGTTCGGGAATATTGACTGAGGTAAGTTGTTCCACAGTCGTGTTGTTCTTGTTATAAACGAATTTCTAAATCGGAGTGTGCGCGAAGATAAGGGCTGTAGACTATAAGGGTGAGCCGAGCGGGCAAGTCTGGTGTTGCGGGAGAAAAGTTGCCGTGGAGGCATGAGGTTACTTATTTCAGAAGAGCAATCGTTGTGGTAAAATCGGTAAAATTTTGTAAGGGCTGCTACATTCCTACGGTGGCTTAATGAGTCAATTGAGGAGCAAATGGCGCTATCGCCAATAAGTTTGAGAGCGCGACTTTGCACCTTGTCCAGCCAGGCTAAGGTGGTTTTCGGGGCCCCAGCCCAAATATGCGAGTTGTATTCGAGGCGGGGACGAATGTAGGATTTGTATATTGTAGCCCTGGCCGACGGCTGAAGGAGGAATTTGCATCTTTTCAGGAATCCCAGGCATTGGGATGCTTGTTTAGCGATTTGGAATATGTGGTTATTCCACCGCAGATCATCGGATAGTGTTATGCCTAGGATGTTTAAAGACGGTTCCGCCGTTAGGTTTTTATTGTCCACTGAAATAGAAGGAGGGTCGGTGTAGGTTTTATTAGAGATGAGACAGTACTTCGTTTTGGATGCATTGAATTCGACACGGTTCTTGCGGCCCCATTCAAGAATTCGTTCGATGTCCCTGTTGATTGAGATGGACATGAGATTGCGATAATGCAGACAAGGTCTGGCGCGTGCTTGTCTTACAGTATCGAAGCCATAGGAGTACCGTAGTGTACTGTCGTCGGCAAAGCAGTGAAGTGGGTTGGTAGGGATTGAGAGCAGGTCGTTTATAAAAATTAGGAAGAAAGCTGGTGATAGAATTGAGCCCTGGGGAACACCTGCGGAGATGGTGTGGGGGTCGGATTCGACGCCATCCAATACTACCTTGATTGAACGGCCAGAAAGGAAGCTCTTAATCCAGTTCCTTAGAACGAAGTCAATACCAATAGCCTGGAGTTTGGTTAACAGAGCGGGGTGCCACACTCTGTCAAAAGCCTTGGAGATTTCTAAAGCAACCAGGCCAGATTCACCAAATCGGTGTATACTTTGGTTGAGGTGTTCAGTTAGGCAAACAAGGAGGTCGCCAGTAGATCTTTTTGGTCTAAAGCCGTACTGTTTGTCATTTAATATTTTGTGGTGCTCAAGATATCTCAAAAGCCTCTTGTTTATTATTGTCTCCATCACTTTGGAGAGAATAGAAGTAATTGCTATTGGGCGGTAGTTTTCGGGGTCACTAGCGTCACCTTTTTTTGGTATGGGCTGAACATGGGCCAGTTTCCAGGAGTCGGGATAGACTCCGGAGAAGTAGGATAGGGCGAAAAGTTTGCGCAGAGGTTTAGCCAAAGGTGAGGCACATTTTTTAAGAACCATAGGGGGAATATTGTCTGGGCCAGTGGATTTATTGGAGTCAAGCTCTTTGAGACACCTATACACTTCACGTGTTCTGAAGAAAACTCCGTCCATTGAGTGGGTGGAACACTCGATGGCTGGTGGTTGCGTGTCAGCATAGGGTAAGGAAGAGTTTGCGGCGAACAGAGATGCGAGTAAGTCGGCCTTGGGTTTGCTTTCTGCTATCACCTGCCTATTGTAGATGAATGGAGGCGTTGTGTGTGAGGTAAAATTCTTCCTGATGGAGGTTACCAAGGACCAAAAATTTTTACTGCCAGCAGTGGAGTTAATGAGTTTATTTCTCAGCCTGTCGTCGTATAATTCCTTGACTTTCCTGATGGTGGATTTACAGGAATTTCTCAACCTTATGTACTCACGTCTAGATAGTTCGCTCGGAGAATGTCTGTACTCTCTGTAGGCGGCTTCTTTAGTTTTAATTGCATTCATGCATTCCCGATTAAACCATCCATGCTGCCTAGGCTTTATGGATTTGGAGGAATGAGGAATGAATAGGTGCATACCAGCCAATATAATGTTGGTAATACAGAGAGCGGCAAAGTTGACATCGCGGTTCTGGAAACATAGATCCCAGTCAGTAGATTGAAAAAAGCGAATCAGCCCCCACCAGTTGGCCTTCCCATAATGCCAAACGGTTCTCCTAGGAGCTGGCGTAGTTGGGGTAGGAGATCGATATGGGAAGTGGGCGCTGATTAGACAGTGATCCGAGTTGCCCAGAGGAGAGTCAATTTCGACGGAGTATTTTGTTGGGTGCGAGGTAAGAAAAAGATCAAGGAGGTGGCGTCCTTGACCGGCAGTGTCAGGAATACGTGTAGGACCGTTGACAATTTGGTATAGGTTATTTGTCTCAGCAAAGAGCTCAGCATCCCTGCCAGAAACACTGGTGCCATTTGAGTAATTCAGCCAATTTACGTTGTGAACGTTGAAATCACCCGCAACAATGATCTCACAGTCCGGATGGGAGGATAAAAAACCGGAGATACGTTCAGAGATAGCGTCAAATGCTAGAGAGGAAGCTTCATTACTGATATTAGGACTCCTGTATAGAAAACAGAAGAAAATGACGTGCTTTGGAAGTAAAATTTTTAGACCGAGATGGTTGAAATCAGGAGTTGTACTATTGTACACCTTCTGGAAGGCTACGTCTTTCCTAATATAAATGGCAATTCCCCTATGAGGGGAGAGGTTGTGCACTAATGTGTACCCAGAAACCTGGAAACGATCTAGATCATCGCTAGGTAATATTTGGGTTTCACTTAGTGCGAAGATTGGGGGAGAAAAAACGCAGAGATGGCACATCACCGAATAGAAATTCGCTTGCAGCCCACGGATGTTGGTGTAGTCAATACAAAAATTTTTGTATCGAGGCTTCGTATGTACAAGGTCAACCTCCGTCGTAACCGGCACTGCCATTGTCATGACCATCGGGGCTATCGGGATACTCCTTGCTGGAGTGTTATGCCTCCTAACGCAAGAAGAATCCCGTCAGCTGACCGATACTGACACTGACGCCGGCGGTGCCGAGACCGGGATGTGGGAAGAAGGAAAGAACTTACTTACTTGTGCAGTCAGTCAGTTCAATCACTGTCGGTGCGGGAGTTGATGACACCTTCACTCGCATGCCAATACACGTCACTTTATTGATTCTTTTTATTTTCACTTAGTTATTTTTTTTTTTTTTTTCAGTAGATGGTAATTCGGAATTAATTAATTGATTGTTTAATTATTGTAACTTCACAAAAACAGAAAGTTGCCGTTTCGACACGGAACAAAGGGACGAATTTCACTCAATTTGATTATACTAAACGGTACAGCACGAGACAATTTTTAAAATCGAATTGCCTGGGTGACCGGCGACAGCGCACCCCGCACGTCCGCACACCGTGCTAGCTTAGCCCAGACCAAGATTTCGGAACCATGATATTACCCGGGTTGTACCTAGTACTGTAATAGCATAATGGCGCGATAAAATATTTGGGCGCCACTTATGCGAGGTATTACCCCCTTAGCCATAAGCCCGGAAAAGCATGACCAAGGAGCCAATACCATACATAAGAAAGGAAACAAAATTCCGGAACTCCTACGCCGGCCACACTGAGTTCTCTAGCTCGCCGGAGGGGTCGTGGGGTGTGTGGCCGGGCCTATACGTATGATGGTTCACCACTTACCTTTGACTATAACACTCATCTTCCGACTCCATCCTTCGGGCATCGCCTGAACCGTGTCACTGTAGTGCGGTCCCTTGTCAACTCATGGTATGGATAACCACCAGCTGACCAGGAAAGGCACTACCTAAGACTCCTGAAAAGAAACGCCATCCGCCCCAACCATTCCAAAAAAAGAAATCTAGCACATTCCGTTCATCATTACAAACATTACATTTCTTTGTTTATTTCAGGTACATACATCAATACAAGAACACCAGGAGTTAAAAATCAATATTCAATGACAATAATGGCAATGAACTCGAATCATTGTCAGATACAACTACATCCACGTATTCAATTTCAAAAAAAAATTGTATTTTACAATAGTAACTGCCCAGATAAATCCGGTCGATACAAGATATGGAAACGCGTCGCTTTGGTACCAATACGATTAGTTTCTTACAAATGATATCACAAATATCGTGTTCAAGATAAGGGAAACAAGTGTCCCGGAAACAACAAGAAAAACTATTTTCACCAAATGAGCAAACAAACTTACAAAATAATGTAATTAAGATTAAAAAAAATTAATATGAACTGCACGAAAAATTATTGTATAGTGCTAAATTAAAGAATGTACGAATATTTTATTTTATTTTGTGTATTTTTGTTTTTTTTTTTGTTGCGTTTTGTTTTGTATTGTTTATATTTAATGTATAATTTCTTCTTTTATAAGGTTCGTACTCACGAAAAATATAATCAAAAACCTCTTACTAGTAATACCATCCGAAGACCCTTGCGGAAAAATGGCTGCGACAGTTATTTTAGTAATTAGCTGCTGTCGGTCACGGACTGCATTTGCACCTCTGGAACGCCTCTGATACCACTAACAACAAAAATTAGCCACCGTTGCTCTTCTCCAGCACATAGTATGTCTCAAAAAAAATTTCTTCAGAATTGTTCCCCGTCTATGAACGGTATTTCGGGGCATTGGTCCAAGGGACAAGAAAGAATTAATCCAGATCTCCTTCTACTACCCAATAATCTGCAGCTACTAAGATCTAGATTATCTATATCCTCATGTGTTATTCGCCTTGCACCAGGACGACAGTCTACTTCCATACACTAGTTTAGGTCTGCAACGGTACACACTGGGACTCTGGATATCCTATCTGGAACACGCCCATGCAAAATTTCACCTTCGTGGATACTCTCTTCAACTTCATAAGCCGCAATTACATATGCTCAGCACCGGATCCAAAAATTAATGTGCATAATAAGGAATCGCCGTCAAAAAAACTTCCTTTTACCCGGAGTATACCAACAAACGAATCCCTTATGCAAAATTACAAAACTGCCTTTCTTAAAAATTGTTTTTTTCCAACTTTTTCAAATCCTTTGTGGGAAAATTACATACTTTTTTTTCCTTCCGGACTGACTTCCTGACTGACTTCCTGACTGACTCCCTGACTGACTCCTCAATTTTTTCCTTTCTATTTTCCTTGTTTTATTTTTTTTCCGCCTACTTTTTGGTTTTTGAACAACTTCTGAATTTCATTCTCGACAGTGATTTTTTTGTCAAGTAACTATTTAGAGATTTTTGAGCAAAACTGACCGTTACAGTACAACCGTGGTTTTTGAGTACAGACTCATAGTTTCCTCGTTAACCATGCTTTCGATACGGCCAGTCTGTCACGGGTATTATGTCGTTTGTCACGTCATGGTGTGCAGTATTCAGTATGCTTAGTACGAGGGGAGGAGGGGTAGGGGAATAGGTTAAGGGTTAAGATGGTACGGGGGTATTGAAGAAGATGGTGAAGAACCCTGCGTTTGAGCTCTTGGATGTTGTAGGAGCTCGGAAATACTGACTGCGAGAGATTATTCCACAGCCGAGCTGTTCTATCGATAAACGAATGGCTGTCTTGTTGGGTGCGCGAACGGACAGGCTGCAAGTGGTGGGAGTGAGATGAGTGGGCTAATCTGGTGTTACGGGTATATGATTGCCTCGGAGTCAGAAGAGCGTTTATCTCGGAGGAACAGTCACTATGATAGTAGCGATAAAATTTTGCCAGTGCTGCCACTACGGTGATTCAGGGGGTCGATGGTGGAGCAAGCGGTGTTGTCATAAATTAATTTGAGGGATATTTTTTGCTCCTTATCTAACCATCCCAAGGTGGTTATCAAGGCGTCGCCCTAAACGAGGGAGTTGTATTCGAGAAGAGGCCGAATGTAAGATTTATAAACAACAGCACGGGCCGATGGCTGGAGGAGGAACTTGAACCTCTTAAGAAATCCCAAGCACTGGGATGCTTGTTTGGCGAATTGAAATGTGTGGTTAATCCATCGCAAGTCTTTGGCTAATGTCACGCCTCGGGATGGGTCGGGCGTTAGTACAACTTTACCCACGGTTATGGATGGAGAGGTGTTGAACTGTTTTTTTGAAATAAGACAGTAATTGGGTTTCGTGGGGTTAAATTTGACACCATACTTGTTTCCCCACTCTAGTATATTAATAGTGTTGGACATTAGTTCACGGTCATCAAGACAGGGTCTGGCACGTGTCTGTCTTGTATCGAAGCCGTAGGAGTAACGCAGGGTACCGTCGTCAGCGAAGCTGAGAAGTGGGTTGGAGGGGATTGAAAGTAGGTCATTTATAAAAATAAGAAATAGAGCAGGTGATAGAATTGACCCCTGGGGGGCCCCCGCAGAGATCGGGTGGCATGCGGATTTGACACTATCCAATACTACCTTGATTGAACGGCCGAAGAAATTCTCGATCCACTTCTATTGAAGTGAGTCGACTCCAATAGCTTTGAGTTTAGGTAACAGGGCTAAGTGCCAAACTCTATCGAAAGTCTTGGAGATATCCAGACTAGACTCACCAGATCCATGCAGACTTCGGCGGAGGTGTTCTGTAAGACAAACTAAAAGATCGCCAATGGATCTTTTGTGTCGGAGGCCATACTGGCTGAGCAGATTGGTTTCCAGATATCCCATAAGTTTCTTGTTAACGTCTCCATAGTTTTGGAAGTAATTGATATTAGGCGGTAGTTGAAGGGATGGCTGGAGTCACCTTTTTTCGGTATGGGCTGAACATGGGCAAGTTTCCAAGAGTCTGGATAGACTCCGGAGAAGTATGATAGGGTAAACAGTTTGCGCAGAGGTTTAGCCAAAGGTGAGACACATTTTTTAAGTACCATAGGGGGGATTTTGTCGGGGCCAGTGGATTTGTTAACGTCGAGCTTCTTGAGGCACGTGTACACCTCGCGAGTCCTGAAAAATACCCTGTCCATTGAATGGGCGTTGTGCTCGGAAACGGGGGGTAACATATCGGTTTCGGGTAAAGAAGAGTTTGAAGCGAACAGAGATACTAATAAATCGGCCTTGGGTTTGCTGTTTGTTATCACCTTGTGGCTGTGCATAAAAGAAGGGGTTGAAGTTGATGTGAAATTCTTCTTGATGGAACTTAGCAAGGACCAGAAGTATTTGCTACCAGAAGTATTTGCTAAGGAGCTTCTTTCTCAATTTGTTGTCAAATATAGTTTTGACTTTCCTGATGGTGGCTAAGCTGTATGTACTCTAAACGGAGTGATTCACTCGGGAAACTCTTGTACCTACCCGACCCTACCTAGCCCTACCTGTAAACGAATTTCGAAGGGGAAATTAATGCAAGTGCGCATGTGTTTTATCCATACACGGGATTTAGATTTCCGCGCCTGCGCTTAAATTTTGCTAATATTATGGCGATAACTCTACAAGGGTTGTAAAAGTACATTAGATCCAAGAATGAAAGACAAATTTGAAAGACCTGCAACAAATCGCATTGAGCACTATAATAGTAGAGCCACCATTTATTGACAAACAGGATTTTTATCATGTAAACAAAATTGAGAAAAAGTTCAATCGTTCATGTTTTAAAAAATTAAACAGACACTTTTTAAATTAACCTTATTGCATACCTTAAAGGAAGCTTGCATCCTGTTCTGTAGGCTCTTGCTGTAATTAGTTTATGCGTGGTAGTTGGAGCTCTTTAAATTTATGCTTTGATAATAGAAATTTTCTTTACGTGCAATCGATTTATTTTTTCTTCAATTAACATGTTAAGCGATTTGTCTAGCAAGTTCAGAAATAATTAATAGTGATTCGATGTGTTACTAAAACACAACTTTCCAAAGCACCAAGATTTGATAGAACATGATCCAAAACTCTCATAAGCCGTCGAGTTAATTATATTTAACGTGGGGAAGCAATTTACAAATTTATCGCAAGTCTCTTTTTATGACTGAAAGTATTCCCATTAAAATACTCCACTCCTTCATACCTGAAATGGGACAGCCGACAACCAGCCGGCATTAATTAATTCATAATATTAGAAAAGAAATGGAAGATAATCTTCAATATCAACGTTTCATAATATCCAATTTCCCCAGAACTGCCTTCATCTAATTCCCAATTCCTGGGGCCAATAAAATATAAACTTGCTCCGCCATAAGCAACAAGCATTATCCTAAATCTGAAACTGCCTCTATTAATTCGGTCTAATCCGTGCTTTAGCCGGGAATCGTATTACGCCCAAGATACATGCAATCTGAATTTTCTTCATTAGCAGGAAACTTTCTCCTTTAAACGGTAATAGAAGTCAGTCTACATGTGTCGTGGCCATAAAAACTGGAGGACAACCAACACATACAGTTGCGCACACATAGACAACATCCTGCCGAAATTGGCAAAGCTCTAAAACTCCAATCATTCACGGCTGTGACGAAGGACGAAGCTTCCCTCGTCTAATTGCAGTTGGCCTAACTCGACCAGATGAGGCTAATGGTGTACAGTTAAAACTTTTTTCCGTACTTTTAGTGCTATGTAAGGACCAATAAAAGGATCTGAAAGACGATACCACCGGAAAACTAATCGCCGTGAATAAGAATCCATTCTGTACGGCAGGAGCTGGCCCCAGCAGCTCCTTGGGCAGAGGTGATAAGTGGATGCTAGAGCTGGAAACTTTCTTTAGCTCTTCATCGCCTATTTGAACAGCAACTCCAGTCCATTGGTCACCGGTAATGTGCAGCCAGATCGCGTTAATATGATGGAATTACGTGAACCCGGTTCAACTCCTTTTGCGCACAGATAGAAGCAGCTCTGGCACGGATACGAGATGGTCGACTTCACATATCCACGTCCAATAACCCGGCCATCATCTTGGCATGTATTCTGGCTGATTGCAAAAGTTTCTACTCAAACATCCGTTTCAGATAAATTGGACGAGAAAGTCCAGGACGCTGCTAGGAATGAGCAAATCAACTTGGAGAAGTGTTCAGAGACGAGTCAAATAGCTGGATCAACACAGCAGCAGCAAATTATGAGGACAACATAAACTTGTATTGGAGCCCCCCGAAATGTTACGGTACGACACGTGTTAAGAGGAGGGTGCATATCAGAAATTCAGTACTCCCTTATGTTTATCCTTTTATCCAATTGGTTTCATCAAACACGACAGCCCCCATATGCGAAGGTTGTTTTTCCATGACACCCTCACGAGAAGGGGCTTCCTCCGACAGACTGCTCGGCACGGGCCGACACCAGCAAATGCCCTGGGGCAGCTCGCTCGCAATTTGAATATGAAGCCATGAAATCGTCACACTTGTTGCTCCGCTTTTGTCTACTTCATCTACACAGCAGGGGTGCAGACAACTATGTGTTATCAGTACGCCCACCCCATCTCCGTCTTGTCAAAAGGAAAGCATCCTTTGAAGGACGATCACGTATGGACACTCATGACACATCTGAAAGAATTGCCTGCGACTACAGACTGGGTCTGCCTCGCCCCAGGGTGTGATAAATCCCCAGCATCTTTATAATTCAATACGTTCTGAATGGAAATTTTCGGAATTCGCTCTGAAAAATGTACTGAAAACGCTTTTGTTATGACATATGGGTTACTTTAAATTTGATGGCTGGCTCTGGATATCCCTGGTTATGTCATACACTGGAGTTATTTTTGCGAAATTCCTTTTCTTACTCCTTTATTCTCTTTATTGAAATTTTATGCTCCGAGAAATGTCATGGGAAACCATTCGTCGAAAAAAGCAATATGTGAAGTGTGTTTTGATAAATTTTTGATATCAGGTTTTAAGATGTTTATCGGGTGCTTTGGGCGGCAACAGCTGGAGGCGAAAACTTGCCGTCAGCTCAATGTAATCAATTTCGAATGCAAATGTCAATATATCAGAGGTAATTGACTAAAAAATATTACTTTCTTTATTATTTTTACACTTATTTTATTCAAGAGCAAGTTTTTTCAATAGGCGTGGATATCTTTGTATATGGCTGTTCCAAGCTCAGAAATCACTATACCGGACTGTCAGTCCGTCGGGTTGTTGGTGACGTCATAGTGCAATGTCTAGTTCTAAGCTTAGTTCTAGGGGTATTATAGGTTTCAGGATACGAAGGGTCAGAAGGGTGCCGAAGCAGTAGATGATGAGCTCTGAGTTTGAACTTATGGATGTTCATTCATTCATTCTTTGCGGGCATCTTACAGAGTACAGAGCTTTTTATTTGGTCTATTGTGTCAACAGCGCCATTCAAAACCTTCCAAGCTAAGGCTTTTGATATACCTACCCTAAAATTTATTTGAGATTCACATCATCGCGATGAAGGAGACTACCAGATCTATTTTTCTTAGATGATAACTTAACGAACAGTGGCCCAAGAGGACCACTGTTATTATTTTTGGCTCCCAACTCCCAAAATTTATAAGTTTGCCGCTTTAGCTATTTTGATTTTAGTGAATCGCCGAGCGCCTTGGTAGCTGGTCAAGCCAATTCCTGATGGCGGATTTTACCTGGTAGCTGGCAAGCTTCCGTGCCAACAAGTTTTAAGTTACTCTAGCCAGGCCAGCATGAGTTTCATTACCAATGTGACCTTTGTGGCCCGGAATTTACATTAGCGCAACATTGTGGTTCCTGCTAAGGATTTCAGAGATAGGAGGATTGTCTCCTTTGATGACAATGTGTAGAAAATAACGAAGTTAGAACTATTTGGAGTTCCATTAATGTAAACCTGGATGGCGAGTACCTATTGAAAAACTGTGCGGGTAGTGCCTAGGGCATGGATATTTTGTTACTTGCACCATAAGCACGCAGTTCACCATTGTGGCGTTTAGAATCGTCCGTACCTCTAGCAAGAGGCCATGCTTCCTCTAAAGAAGGGTTTGAATGCTGCCATTCTGACAGACTTCCGATAATCGTGATAAAAGGTAATCATCGTAACGGTTTAGCCGCTAGGACGTATTGAAATTTTTTTGTTAGCCTCGACCACGATACGAGAGGCGAGTGGCTAGCGATGAGCGACGGGCGGCAGAGCAGTGATGGCCAGGATGCGAGCGGCGATTCGACCTGTTCAGTAGTAGAAATGGCATCTCCGGCATGGTACAATAATTACAAGGTAAGCTTTTTTTTTTTTTTTTTTTTTGTGATACGATGAAGCTTAGGAGTCACCCTTTGTACTACTAGTCCGTCATGTCGTTCGAGTCATGGAGCAAAGTATAGTAGTAAGCTTGATCTGAAGGATAGAATAGAAAGGATAGGTTAGGGGTCTGGGGGGTGCATGAGTAGGCGTCGATGAACCTTGCGTTTGAACTCAGAGATGTTATATGAGCTCGGAAACACCGATTGCGGAAGAGAGTTCCACAACCGAGTTGTTCTATTTATAAACGCACAGCTAAACCGTAATGTGCGTGAAGGGGAGGGCTGCAGGGTGAAGGGGTGAGCCGAGTTGGCTAGTCTTGTGTTGCGGGAAAAAAGTTGCCGTGTAGGCAGGAGGTTCTTTATTTCAGTGGAGCATTCGCTGTAATAATAGCGATAAAACTTGCTGAGTGCAGCTACGTTCCTACGGTGGCTTAAAGGGTCGATGGAGGAGCAAAGAGTGCTATCACCAATGAGTTTGATGGCGCGATTTTGCACCTTATCCAGCCAAGCCAAGGTGGTTTTAGGAGCGCCCGCCCAGATATACGAGTTGTATTCAAGGTGGGGTCGAATGTAGGACTTGTAGATTGTGGCTAGAGCAGCTGGCTGAAGGAGGAACTTGCACCTCTTAAGGAATCCTAGGCATTGATACGCTTGTTTGGCAATTTGGAATATGTGACCATTCCATTGCATATCATTAGATAGAGTCATTCCCAGGATGCTAAGAGATGGGTCAGGTGTTAGGCTATCCCCGTCCACTGAAATAGAGGGAAAGTCGGTACAGGTTTTGGTGGAGATAAGGCAGTACTTTGTTTTTGATGCGTTAAATTCGACCCGATTCTTGCGGCCCCAGTCAAGAATGCGCTCGATGTCTGCGTTAAGAGAGCTGGACATGAGCTCGCGGTCTAAGAGACAAGGTCTGGCACTTGCTTGTCTAGCGTTGGCGTAAGAGTAACGCAGAGTACTGTCGTCGGCGAAACTGTGGAGTGGGTTGGAGGGGATTGAGAGCAGATCGTTAATAAATATTAGAAGGAGAGCAGGTGAGAGGATCGATCCTTGGGGAACGCCGGCCGAGATGGAGTGTGGGTTGGATTCGACGCCATCCAATACTACCTTGATTGAACGGCTGGAAAGAAAGCTCTCAATCCAGTTCATAAGAACTGAGTCGATACCAATAGCTTGGAGTTTGGACAGCAGAGCGGGATGCCATACTCTGTCAAAAGCCTTGGAAATATCTAGAGCAACCAGACCAGACTCACCGGAACTATGGATGCTTCGGTGTAGATGCTCGGTCAAACATACAAGAAGGTCGCCAGTAGATCTTTTCGGTCTAAAGCCGTACTGCCTGTCGTGTATGATTTGGTTAGATTCTAAATATTGCATCAGCTTTCTATTAATTATTGTCTCCATGATTTTGGAGAGAACAGAAGTTATTGCTATTGGGCGGTAGTTTAAAGGGTCGCTGGCATCACCTTTTTTCGGAATGGGCTGAACATGAGCTAGTTTCCAGGAGTTTGGATAAACTCCGGAGAAATATGATAAGGCAAAAAGTTTGCGCAGAGGTTTAGCCAAAGGTGAGGCACATTTATTGAGTACCATAGGGGGAATATTATCGGGGCCAGTGGATTTGTTGACGTCAAGCTCCTTGAGACATTTATACACCTCACGGGTCCTGAAGAAGATCCCGCCCATTGAAGGGGCGATGCGATCGAGGACCGGTGGTGACATATCAGATTCGGGGAGAGAAGAATTTGAGGCGAACAGAGATGCCAATAAATCGGCCTTGGATTTGCTTTCTGTTATCACCTCCTTTCCATTGATGAATGGAGGGGTTGAGGAAGAGGTAAAATTCTTCTTGATGGAAGTTACCAAGGCCCAGAAGTTTTTGCTGCCTGCATTTGCGTTGAGAATCTTGTTTCTTAATTTGTCGTCAAATGACGATTTATCCTTCCTGATGGTGGAATTACAGGAATTTCTTAATTTGATATACTCACGACGAAGGGACTCACTTGGGGAGTGTCTGTACGCTCTATAAGCGGCTTCTTTAGCTTTAATTGCGTCCATGCATTCCCCATTAAACCATCTATTCGGCCTTGGCTTTGTAGATTTGATAGAATGAGGAATGAATAACCGCATTCCAGCCCGTATAATTTTGGTTATACATAGAGCGGCATAGCTCGCACTGGCATCCCGGAAACATAGATCCCAGTCCGTGGCTTGAAAAAAGCGAATTAGCCCCAACCAGTTGGCTTTCCCATAGTGCCAAACAGTTTTTTTAGGAACTGTGTTAGTAGGGGTAGAAGATGAGTATGGGAAATTAGCGCTGACTAGGCAATGGTCCGAGTTACCGAGAGGTGAGCCAACTTCGACGGAGTACCGTGATGGGTGTGATGTAAGAAACAGGTCAAGGAGATGGGCTCCGTGACCTTCAACGTCTGGGACACGCGTTTCCCGATTGACAATTTGGTGCAAATTATTAATATCTGCAAAAAGCTCAGCGTCTTTGCCAGAAACACTGGTGCCATTTGAGTATTTCAGCCAATGTATATTATGTACGTTGAAATCACCCGCAACAATGATTTCACACTCCGGATGGGAAAGTAAAAATCCGGAGATTCGTTCGGATATAGCATCGAAGGCTAACGTCGAGGCATCATTACTTATATTAGGACTTCTGTAGAGAAAACAGAAGAATATGACGTGGCTGCGAAGAATGATTTTAATCCAGGTATAATTAAAGTCTGGAGTTGTACTATTATATTCTTTCTGAAAAGCCACGTCATTCCTAATGTATATGGCGACTCCCCTATGGTCAGAGAAGTTGTGCACTAAGGAATACCCAGCCACCTGAAATCGATCAAAATCGATATCGGTGACTTGAGTTTCACTTAGCGCGAGAACGGCCGGGGCATGGGAGGTTAAATGGCACATTACGGGGGAAAGGTTCGCGAGGAGGCCCCGAATGTTACAAAAATGAAATGAAAAATTTTTGTAACGGAGCCTCTCCGGTGCAAGGTTCATGACCTCATTAGATGCTGTCTGCGTCGGCGACGCAACCATCGGGCTAACGGGAAGAGTCCTGTTGCAGTGTTATGCCTGCTTAAACAAGACAATTCCCATCAGCTGACAGATATTGTTGCGGCGCCGACGATGGCAGGCAGAGAGTACGGGAAAATAAGGAAGGAAAAAAAAAAAAAAAAACTTACTTGCCGTCCGTTAGTAGTATTCGTCTAGTTTTTTTTGTCAGTGATGGTGATTTCACTTCATTTTTGTATCACTTCACGCGCACTTAGTTTTTGTTTTTTTTAATTTATTATTGTTTAATGGTTTGTGTAGTTATTGTTATTGTTTATTTAGTTCGAGAGATTTATTGTTATTGTTTATTTAGTTGAAAACTGATAAACTTGTTGAAAGTTGATAAACTTGGCACCGGATAATTGTGATGGTTACGCTAAGAGCTTATAAGAGCCCCGTAACGTCACTCAGATCTTACTTCACAAAGGAAAAAAGCTCTCTCGTGACGTCACTCAGATCTTTTCTCATATAAAAATGGTAGAAGCTTTTCAAGATGGAAACAGAGCTTTTCCTTACGAGCCTACCTTGTATTATTGTACCATGATCTCCGGTTGATGTGCTTCGGCTTAAACTTTAAAGTGATCACACTTTGCTGCTAAGGCGTATTCTCAATAAAACAGTTTATAACAGGAAATATAGAGTTCATCCCATTAACGAGCGCAGAGGATTTTTGGTGAATATCACTATCTGTTTCTTTCAGCTTTTGATTACATTCTGGACAAGATAAGCCATCTTTTAATGGAGAAAAAGAAGGTCCAGGACAAGGGTCTGGGAAAGAGAAATTGTACCAGATTCTGCACGCGAACTTTTCAGGAGACCGAATGAAGAAGCTGTAGGAACCATTTCTTATTGCAGAATTAAAATATAGATAATCCATATAGATAACCCATCTTTGTAACCACGACTGAAGAAGTTTGTGGAACTAAATAGTTTATCCACGACAAGGCACCACCAGACATTGCCTCTTGCGGACATTCTGTTGCTATGGTCCAGAGATCCAATAATCTTCAAGATCTGGACCAAGTCGATTCTGTCGCAAAAGGTCCTGTAAAGACGCTCTCTTTTTAAGCCTATGCTCTCCTGACTCACGCCGTCAGTCCCAATACTTTTTTCCCCTTTTGTAAACAAAACGAATCCGCTGTGGAACATGGTTGATCGCCTTCTCATTAACTACCTCTAGACCTTTCTGGAATTATTCTATCCTTCGCCTACCATTCAAGCAAAGCTTACTTACTTGACATTGCGTTCTAATGTCAACGACAAGACACACTGGTCATACTGGTATTACAAAGGCTTGCTCCTGAGCTGATTCTTAGGCATAAGAAAAACAAACTCCTGCTGACATTAAAACAAACTCCTGGGACATTAGTTTACTAGCCTTGTCTTATTTCCTAAGTTTAAACAACCCCCTCTAGGGGGACCGCGCATCGAAGAACTTTCTGACGCCGTCCTCAGGTCGTTTTCTAGATGAACAGAGAATAGTTTAAGGCTGGTCGTCCACTGGAAGCGTATTCGAGCGGCTACGCGCTTCGGCGACATGAGCGGCTAGAGGCGGCTACAAGCGGCTTTGAGATACGCGGCTACACGCTACAGGGGTCGTCCACTGCAAGCTTTTCATGCTGCTCAGTTTGAAGTGAATTTGACATAATAATTTTTATTCCAGGAGAGATATTTGATAATTATAGGGAATGTAATTATCGTAGAACCTTGTGTCAAGGATTAAATTGTGGCTTCTGATGGTGTCTACCTACAGTAAAAATTTCATGAAAAAATAATGGTAACTTTTCGAGTAAATCTCAAAAATGAAAAACACCTGTTTCACGAAAAAAGGTTGAACAAGGTCCACAGTGGTCCTAGAATTTTTTTTATAGGCCTAATTTATTCGCAAGGAGTTGCTCCACAACTCCATTTTCATGAAATGTATGATAGATTTGATTTAACAACTTAAAAACTCGTTTGAAAACCGAAACTCGAAAAGTTACCATTATTTTTTCATGAAATTTTTATTGTAGGCAGATACAATTTAATCCTTGACACTAGGTTCTTCGATAATTACACTCACTATAATTAAATGTCCAAAAAATGGTCATTTTTAACGGGTTTTGAATTTTTCTGCAATAAGTTGTTGACCGATTTCAATAGTGCAAAACTCATATTTTTCGTCTTTTTAAGTACTATTATGTAGTATTTTTTGTTTTCCAAAACAACAATTTTTCGTACCTAAAAAGTGAAAAAACTTGTTTTCGCTACGATTATTAACTTTTTTCCATCTTTTCGCCTCGTCCAATTTATCCAAAACACATTCGATTTTTCTCTTAATTATAGCGTCAAGAAATCGTAGGGTAGATTTATTTTATTTTAAATATAGAAAGCTTTGGAGAAAATTATTTCCTGATTCGAGCGGCTACGCGCGACCGATCCAAAATAATTTGGATTCGCGCGGCACGCTCGTATACGCCTATAGCCGCCCGCTCGAAGCCGCTTGCAGTGGACGATGTTTGTATGAACTTCTTTATGTTGGATCTGTCGCGCATAGCCGCGCGTAGCCGCTCATGTCGCCGAAGCGCGTAGCCGCTCGAATACGCTTCCAGTGGACGACCAGCCTAAAGGTATTAATAAAGCATACCAACTCTCGGTTGGAACAAAATTTGCCTTATTAATGAAATGGTACAACCACATAGAAATATTTACCATTTGCAGCCTAATAAAGACCAGCTTCTACGCTTCTTCTTTAAAAATCATTCTCTGCGTTGCCAAAAATAAACTGGGAAAAGTCATACATGAATATTTTCTTAGAAATCTAAAAATACTCCACTAATTAAGGAATATAAAACCATTCACATAATACGATAGCTCCTGTTTCCCCCGTCCCCCTTAAAATCTGGAAGATTAGCAACATCCAAAGCCACATTTCTCTGCTGGCTGGAAAGCACACAACAAAAACCTCACTTCTGGCAGCAGCGGCACAGGGCAAACGGCAAACAAAAACAGTCTAGTAAGCTCCTCCGGAGATACCAGCATGTCATCTTGTTTAACAATAAAGGATCCGGCATTTAAATCAATTTCGGAAACAATGAAAGACTAAAAACTTTGAAACAATTATCCTGAGGCAAGACGACGTGTCGGGAGGGCTGTGCGTGAAACATGAAGCCCCCACAACAACCCCTGTCAACTTGTGTGTCTGCCCGAGGCTCGGAGCGACAGGGTAGGACACCCCTGCCAGCACCAGCCCTGCTGCACCAGAAGCTGGGGCCGCAGGGTAGGAGGTGCACACTGGATCCACCGCAATACAACGGGCCGGCCTAGCTTAGGGCGGCAAGCAGCAAGGATTCATTTCACCCTTGAGACTCTCGGCTCCGGCATTTGCACCCCACCCCAGAAAGTCCTAAGCCTCTTATGTTAGGTGATAAGCCTGGTTGTTGTCCTCTTGTTATGATGCCCGAAAGCCTGAACTACGACCGCTTTGCACGGAAAGTGGGGTAATGCGACCGGGGATCCTGGATCAGCCAAAGGGTGGAAGTCTACCGTGCCCCTGGGAGGTGCTCCTCTAATTTCACGTGTTTACACATGAGATTTAGCATTTATTACCTTTTTGGGTTCAGTGATATATACAGCGGTAGGCAACTCCACCCCGGCTATGCTTTACATAAACCAATGCTCGGGAAGCCGTGGCCTTGCTATTTGTAGCTGGGGAATTGGAGCTTTGAAAGGATTCAAGTGGTGGTGGTGCTGGGAACATGGGTTAGGCTTTCTAAATCTGAAAATCGGGCTACGATTTATCCTCAGCGACTATGATTGTTCGTTACACACAGCCCGAACAAGAGGTGGGCGGACTCTTTGGAATTTGCAAATCTTTTGGGATTTTGAGTGTGTGTTAATTGCAAAAAAAGGACACTGGGCGAAAATATTAAGAAACTGGGCCCAGTCAGTCAAACCCTGGAGAGCTCAGTTCATTAATCATATTTAGATGGAATAATTGATGTAATCTTCTCTACAGATCTCGTGTAGTGCTCCAAAATATACTCATCATCCAGTCGATTATATTTCAATATTTGTTAATGTTTAAGGAGGTAATGATTACTCAGACTTGGTTCCAGTCCCACAGTAGATATAGATAGAATCTACTGAATTGAAAGCAAAATAAATCAAACATGAAACATTGCCATGAATGGCGAATCACTCGGTTTGGGTCTGTGCTTGCATCAGTTCCTATCTCCTTGATCTGTTGCACTTGTTTTCCAGTTTCCTTCTTTTCTACATTGCATATTGTTGTGCATCATCCCGGCCATGCTGGTTGAGTTTCTTCTGTTCTTATGAAATGACTAGCCCATCTCAGTCGCCATAATCTATATAAATATAATTGGAGTGTCTGTCTGTGATTTCAAAATAATAGTGTTTTTTTAATTCCATATGGTTATTTACATGATTTTAAAACGAAATCACGCATTTTTAAAATTTTTGTCTGTCTGTTTGTCTGTCTGTCTGTTTGTTCGGGCTAATCTCGGAAACGGCTAATCCGATTGGGATGGGATTTTCACTGGAAGATTCAGTATTTTGGCGGGCATGTTTTGGACTATTTATATGCACTATATGCTCTGCCTGTATGTATGTATTGATGTATGTATGTATTTAGACAAATTTTGAATATTGTTTTTGACCCACTTGCATATAACCGATCAGCTTCAAATTTTGCACACATATACAGTTCAAGTGACAATGCAATCTGACCATTTTATGAAAAAAATCAAGATGGCCGTTTCAAGATGGCGGCCGAATTTCGCAATTGTGCTCGCTGACCTCCAACATGGGTATCAAATGAAAGGGAATGATAAGTATAATAATAATTACCTATTTGGTGTCATTCTAAATTCAAAATTGCGGCCGGAACAAAATGGCGGCCAACATAGATGGCGGATTCCTTTTTTATTTACATCACGATCGGTATGGGTATCAAATGAAAGGATATGACAAGTAGAATACTATTAGCTGAGTGGCGTAATTCCAAAATCTAAATGGCAGCCAACACAAAATGGCGGACTACCTTTTTTTACAACGCTCATGGTGTGGATACCAAATAAAAGTGTATGATCAGTAGAGTACAGTAAGCTGGGTGACCTCATTTTAAATATCGGTCACGACAAAATAACCGGAGACATATAATATACTAAATGGTAGAAAACTAAAAATATAGTTTAAAAAACTTAAAAATATGCTTTTGTTTAAAAATTAACTAAAAAGTAAAAAATATGTTGAATGAAAACTTTTTTGCTCAAGCCAGTATATATAATAGGGTGGAGTGAAAAAACTGTTTTTTTTTACAACGGCTAGGGCATACCTGCAGAAAGTTGTCATTTTAGCTTACAAATGAAGACAAAAAATATTATTCACCTCATTGCATGTTAAGAGGTGCCCCAGATGGTATAAAGATTTAAAAAAAATTACAAAATCAGCCTTTTGCCCACCTCGAAGATTGGTTTTTTTTATTTATGTTGTAGTCAAAATAAACATTACAATTCTTAATTTTGGCTCTTTTTAAACACTAACAAAACTATAACGCAAGTTTTAGAACAAAACTTATCATGCAAACTACAAACAAGATATTTTTTACCATTTTTACAAATTTTAAGAAAACCTCATATTTATGTATAAATGGGGCACTATATATATATATATATATATACATACATACATATATATATATATATATATACCTATATATATATATATATATATATATATATATATAATGCGGGAGTGCGGGAATGCGGGAGTGCGGGAATGCGGGAATGCGGGAATGCGGGAATGCGGGAATGCGGGAATGCGGGAGTGCGGGAATGCGGGAGTGCGGGAATGCGGGAGTGCGGGAATGCGGGAATGCGGGAATGCGGGAATGCGGGAGTGCGGGAGTGCGGGAATGCGGGAGTGCGGGAATGCGGGAGTGCGGGAATGCGGGAATGCGGGAGTGCGGGAGTGCGGGAATGCGGGAGTGCGGGAATGCGGGAGTGCGGGAATGCGGGAGTGCGGGAATGCGGGAATGCGGGAGTGCGGGAATGCGGGAGTGCGGGAATCCGGGAATGCGGGAGTGCGGGAGTGCGGGAATGCGGGAGTGCGGGAATGCGGGAGTGCGGGAGTGCGGGAATGCGGGAGTGCGGGAATGCGGGAGTGCGGGAGTGCGGGAATGCGGGAGTGCGGGAGTGCGGGAATGCGGGAGTGCGGGAATGCGGGAATGCGGGAGTGCGGGAGTGCGGGAGTGCGGGAATGCGGGAGTGCGGGAATGCGGGAGTGCGGGAATGCGGGAATGCGGGAATGCGGGAGTGCGGGAGTGCGGGAATGCGGGAGTGCGGGAATGCGGGAATGCGGGAGTGCGGGAATGCGGGAGTGCGGGAATGCGGGAGTGCGGGAATGCGGGAGTGCGGGAATGCGGGAGTGCGGGAATGCGGGAGTGCGGGAATGCGGGAGTGCGGGAATGCGGGAGTGCGGGAATGCGGGAGTGCGGGAATGCGGGAGTGCGGGAATGCGGGAGTGCGGGAGTGCGGGAATGCGGGAGTGCGGGAATGCGGGAGTGCGGGAATACGGGAATGCGGGAGTGCGGGAGTGCGGGAATGCGGGAGTGCGGGAGTGCGGGAATACGGGAATGCGGGAATGCGGGAGTGCGGGAGTGCGGGAATGCGGGAATGCGGGAGTGCGGGAGTGCGGGAATGCGGGAGTGCGGGAATGCGGGAGTGCGGGAGTGCGGGAGTGCGGGAATGCGGGAATGCGGGAATGCGGGAGTGCGGGAATGCGGGAGTGCGGGAGTGCGGGAGTGCGGGAATGCGGGAGTGCGGGAATGCGGGAATGCGGGAATGCGGGAATGCGGGAGTGCGGGAATGCGGGAGTGCGGGAATGCGGGAGTGCGGGAATGCGGGAATGCGGGAGTGCGGGAGTGCGGGAATGCGGGAGTGCGGGAATGCGGGAGTGCGGGAATCCGGGAATGCGGGAGTGCGGGAATGCGGGAATCCGGGAATGCGGGAGTGCGGGAATGCGGGAGTGCGGGAATGCGGGAGTGCGGGAATGCGGGAGTGCGGGAATGCGGGAGTGCGGGAATGCGGGAATGCGGGAATGCGGGAATGCGGGAGTGCGGGAGTGCGGGAATGCGGGAGTGCGGGAATGCGGGAGTGCGGGAATGCGGGAATGCGGGAGTGCGGGAATGCGGGAGTGCGGGAATGCGGGAATCCGGGAATGCGGGAGTGCGGGAGTGCGGGAATGCGGGAGTGCGGGAATGCGGGAGTGCGGGAATGCGGGAGTGCGGGAATGCGGGAGTGCGGGAATGCGGGAATGCGGGAATGCGGGAGTGCGGGAATGCGGGAGTGCGGGAATGCGGGAATGCGGGAGTGCGGGAATGCGGGAGTGCGGGAGTGCGGGAATGCGGGAGTGCGGGAATGCGGGAGTGCGGGAATGCGGGAGTGCGGGAGTGCGGGAATGCGGGAATGCGGGAATGCGGGAGTGCGGGAGTGCGGGAATGCGGGAGTGCGGGAATGCGGGAGTGCGGGAATCCGGGAATGCGGGAGTGCGGGAGTGCGGGGAATGCGGGAGTGCGGGAATGCGGGAGTGCGGGAGTGCGGGAATGCGGGAGTGCGGGAATGCGGGAGTGCGGGAGTGCGGGAATGCGGGAGTGCGGGAGTGCGGGAATGCGGGAGTGCGGGAATGCGGGAATGCGGGAGTGCGGGAATGCGGGAGTGCGGGAGTGCGTGAATGCGGGAGTGCGGGAATGCGGGAGTGCGGGAGTGCGGGAGTGCGGGAGTGCGGGAATGCGGGAGTGCGGGAATGCGGGAATGCGGGAATGCGGGAGTGCGGGAGTGCGGGAATGCGGGAATGCGGGAATGCGGGAATGCGGGAATGCGGGAGTGCGGGAGTGCGGGAATGCGGGAATGCGGGAATGCGGGAATTCGGGAGTGCGGGAATGCGGAATGCGGGAATGCGGGAGTGCGGGAATGCGGGGGTGCGGGAGTGCGGGAATGCGGGAATGCGGGAATGCGGGAGTGCGGAATGCGGGAGTGCGGGAGTGCGGAATGCGGAATGCGGGAGTGCGGGAATGCGGGAGTGCGGGAATGCGGGAATGCGGGAGTGCGGGAATGCGGGAGTGCGGGAATGCGGGAGTGCGGGAATGCGGGAGTGCGGGAATGCGGGAGTGCGGGAATGCGGGAGTGCGGGAATGCGGGAGTGCGGGAATGCGGGAGTGCGGGAGTGCGGGAATGCGGGAGTGCGGGAATGCGGGAGTGCGGGAGTGCGGGAATGCGGGAGTGCGGGAATGCGGGAGTGCGGGAATGCGGGAGTGCGGGAGTGCGGGAATGCGGGAGTGCGGGAATGCGGGAGTGCGGGGAATGCGGGAGTGCGGGAGTGCGGGAATGCGGGAGTGCGGGAATGCGGGAGTGCGGGAGTGCGGGAATGCGGGAGTGCGGGAATGCGGGAGTGCGGGAATGCGGGAGTGCGGGAATGCGGGAATGCGGGAGTGCGGGAATGCGGAGTGCGGGAATGCGGGAATGCGGGAGTGCGGGAGTGCGGGAATGCGGGAATGCGGGAATGCGGGAGTGCGGGAATGCGGGAATGCGGGAATGCGGGAGTGCGGGAGTGCGGGAATGCGGGAATGCGGGAATGCGGGAGTGCGGGAATGCGGGAATGCGGGAGTGCGGGAATGCGGGAGTGCGGGAGTGCGGGAATGCGGGAATGCGGGAGTGCGGGAATGCGGAATGCGGGAGTGCGGGAATGCGGGAATGCGGGAGTGCGGAGTGCGGGAATGCGGAATGCGGGAGTGCGGGAATGCGGGAATGCGGGAGTGCGGGAATGCGGGAATGCGGGAGTGCGGGAATGCGGGAGTGCGGGAGTGCGGGAATGCGGGAATGCGGGAGTGCGGGAGTGCGGGAATGCGGGAGTGCGGGAATGCGGGAATGCGGGAATGCGGGAGTGCGGGAATGCGGGAGTGCGGGAATGCGGGAGTGCGGGAGTGCGGGAATGCGGGAGTGCGGGAATGCGGGAATGCGGAATGCGGGAATGCGGGAGTGCGGGAATGCGGGAGTGCGGGAGTGCGGGAATGCGGGAGTGCGGGAATGCGGGAGTGCGGGAATGCGGGAGTGCGGGAATGCGGGAATGCGGGAATGCGGGAGTGCGGGAATGCGGAGTGCGGGAATGCGGGAATGCGGGAGTGCGGGAATGCGGGAGTGCGGGAATGCGGGAATGCGGGAGTGCGGGAGTGCGGGAATGCGGGAATGCGGGAGTGCGGGAATGCGGGAGTGCGGGAGTGCGGGAATGCGGGAGTGCGGGAATGCGGGAGTGCGGGAATGCGGAGTGCGGGAATGCGGGAGTGCGGGAATGCGGGAGTGCGGGAATGCGGGAATGCGGGAGTGCGGGAGTGCGGGAATGCGGGAATGCGGGAATGCGGGAATGCGGGAGTGCGGGAATGCGGGAGTGCGGGAATGCGGGAATGCGGCAATGCGGAATGCGGGAATGCGGGAGTGCGGGAATGCGGGAATGCGGGAATGCGGGAGTGCGGGAATGCGGGAATGCGGGAATGCTGGAGTGCGGGAATGCGGGAATGCGGGAGTGCGGGAATGCGGGAATGCGGGAATGCGGGAGTGCGGAATGCGGGAGTGCGGGAATGCGGGAATGCGGGAGTGCGGGAGTGCGGGAATGCGGGAGTGCGGGAATGCGGGAGTGCGGAAATGCGGGAATGCGGGAATGCGGGAGTGCGGGAGTGCGGGAATGCGGGAATGCGGGAGTGCGGGAATCTAAATTATCTAAAATCTTAGGGTCAAATATGAAAGTTATAAACATATAGTGCCCCATTTATACATAAATATGAGGTTTCTTAAAATTTGTAAAAATGGTAAAAAATATCTTGTTTGTAGTTTGCATGATAAGTTTTGTTCTAAAACTTGCGTTATAGTTTTGTTAGTGTTTAAAAAGAGCCAAAATTAAGAATTGTAATGTTTATTTTGACTACAACATAAATAAAAAAAACCAATCTTCGAGGTGGGCAAAAGGCTGATTTTGTAATTTTTTTTAAATCTTTATACCATCTGGGGCACCTCTTAACATGCAATGAGGTGAATAATATTTTTTGTCTTCATTTGTAAGCTAAAATGACAACTTTCTGCAGGTATGCCCTAGCCGTTGTAAAAAAAACAGTTTTTTCACTCCACCCTAATATATAATATATGGGGCGCTAGCGAAAAGTTGCAGTAATAATAAAATAAGAATATAGGTAAAGTCTCACGCTTTTTAACATTTCGAAAGGTAGGTTATTTGGCCAATATGAGATCAGGACAGTAGCAGAGATTTCGGCAACTTTACTCCCATCAGGAAGAACAGCTCATTCTATGCTTAATATAACCTAATCTAATCGAACCGTTTTTTTTATTAAACGATTTTCGTGACTTTTGTGCCTGCACGCGGACCAAAACTATATCGACTACTTTGAGGTGCCGAAAGAAGAATATTAACGAAGAAAGGCCCTGAAAAAATTTCAGGCCATTCGGTCGGGCCTTGTTTTGCTTAAATGAAAAAACTTCGGATAAGTGTCAAGAACTTAAATAGAAGAAAACGAAGTGATCTTTTTTGAATTCTGCGCAGCGATAGGCTTCCAACAAAACATCACTTGTCAAAATCCGACAACCTTTAAAAATCGTGCAAAAATTACGTGATCCTTTACAAACATCATGAATTTTTCAAACCTTGGTTCAGAACCTTTATACGGAGAATTGTGATACAGTTTCAGGAAATTGGGTTCATCCCGGGAAGTTACCGAAAAATTTGTTCTTTATGGTCAAGTGTGACAAGTACTATCTCCGGAAAGCTTTGGAATTTCCAAATGAAGTAATTCTCTTTCCAGTTTATCAGCGGCGCTTCAACACGCTCAATACGAATTTGAACACCCGCTTTAGTGTAGCGAACGAATTACGAAGGAAATGTTTGTTTGCTAACGTCCAGGAAAATAAATTCTCTAGAAAAATCTTTTAGATTAACCACTATTATAGTTATTTTAACTAACTTCTCTCAAGATTACTTTGTCACCAGTTCTGTTACTAGTCAATTTCCCACTAGTGCTAAACGTTTTACTATTTTGTAAGAAAACAGTTTATTCCGTCTACGTTAATCATACTGGGAAGTTGATCGTGTGGACCGAAGGGGTCGAACCCACATCCTAACTAGTTCTTTATTAATAATGGGTATGAAACCTGTTTCTCTTATTTAAAGTAAGTTAAGGTAATTGAAAATACTAGTTGAACCTGGCGTCCTTCCCAATTCAAACTGGCGGCCAACGGAAAATGATGGATACCTTTTCCTTTACAACGCCCACGAAATGGGTATTATTATTACCTGTCTTCCTGCTTCCTAACTTCGGTCAGCCTACCGGATCTCTTCGGTTGGCAACCACTCTTCGTGTCATACCTATTGCCTTTAGTTCTTCTGCTGATTGATTTTGGTTGCAGTAACCAGAATAACGTTCCCTTTTTCTTCCAAAATCCTATCTTTTCTTCAAAGATTACTATCATGTACAAGTAAAAAAAAGTGGGTTTGAAATGCTTACAATGCTCAAATGACCCCCCAAAATGTATTAATAATGAAAACACATATTTTTGGTTGAAAAAACTGACTTTCTGAGTCTGCTTTTTCATTATTAATATGTTTTTGAGGGCCATTTTGAGCAATGTAAGCATTTTAAATCGACTTTTACTTTTACTTGTACATGCTAGTACAATCTTTGAAGAAAATTTTAAGCTCTCGAACGAATCCAGCGAAATCTATAGACCAAATGGAGCGTTTTTACAAGAACGCCTTTTTTTACAAAAAGTGGAATTTCATGGAAACTGTTCAATATTTCGCAACAAAAATAACATTATTAGTTTTGCCATTAAGAGGCAATATTTTTGCGAAATAACAAATATGTAACTGGTGTTAAACAAAAGTTATTAACAAATTAAAAAATCCTGATTTTCGACAGTTTTTCCCATATTCTCTATGTTTTGTGCCTTAACCTATAACCCAATATATATCAATCGAAAGATAATTTGAATAGCTACAACTTTGTAATTTGATTTTTTCCAATCCGAGGTCACGTTTTTTTTTTATTCGTTAAAAAAACCTATTTTACACTTTCCGGGATTTTTTAGGTAAGGTTCGCCATTCCAAAATCAAAAAAAGAAAACGCTGTCTTTTTTAGAATTTTTTTTCCGATATGCTGATATTTTTTGTTTCCAGTTGGCAATTAACGCAAGTAAGTACCCTTGCTCCCTACCCTCTCTCGCATCTCGGTCCTGCAGGTGCCGCGGCTAAAATCTGTCGGTCGATAAAATTTGCCCCGTCTCAAAAGGCGTAACACTTTGACACGGACAAATTTTATTGACTCTGATGGTTGCGGCAAATGTAATGCCGGGAAATATCCTCGAAAACGTGGCGATTGAGCCCGCGCAAACGAAGTCCCGTTACAAGTCAAATTTTGTTATTGATTTTTGTAACATTCGTGGACTTCAAGCGAATTTCTCTTTTGTTGAGTGCCACTTATCTAATTATAAACCCCCAATCTTCGCACTTAGTGAAACCCAAATATCACCTGATACTGACTTAGGTCATTACCAGGTGTCGGGGTACACTTTAGTGCACAATCTCTCCCCCCATAGGGGTATTGCCATATTTGTTAGGGATGACGTGGCTTATTGTAAAATATTTTCAAACACGACTTCAGATTTCAACTATCTTTGGGTTAAAATCATATACCAAAGCCACGTTATTTTCTTCTGCTTCCTATACAGAAGTCCTAACATAAGTAACGAAGCCTCCACTTCATCTTTTGATACCATTTCCGAACAAATCTCGGGATTTTTGTCGCCCAATCCTGAGTGTGAAATCATCGTTGCGGGTGATTTCAATGTTCACAACGCAAAATGGCTGACTTACTCAAATGGCACCAGTGTTTCTGGCAAGGACGTCGAGCTCTTTGCAGACGCCAATAATTTGCATCAAATTGTGGATCGTCCCACAAGAGTCCCTGATGTTGCCGATCAAGGAACCTATCTCCTTGATCTTTTTTTAACTTCTCATCCAGCGCGTTACTCTGTTGAAGTTGATTCACCTCTCGTCAATTCGGACCACTCCTTAGTTAGCGCTAGTTTCCCTTTCAAATTTCCCACCCCTCCCAAACCAGTTAAAAGAACTGTATGGCATTATGGGAAGGCCAATTGGCGGGGGCTTATTAATTATTTCCAATCTACTGACTGGAACCAGTGTTTCCGAAAAAAAAAAACGTCAACTCTGCCGCTATCCGTATCTCTAGGATCATACAGGCAGGAATGCATTTGTTCATTCCTCATTCTACCAAATCTGTGAAGGCTAGGTCCAACAGATGGTTTAATCAGGAGTGTATGAATGCAATCAGAAATAAAGAAGCCGCCTTTCGAGCTTACAAGAGCTCCCCTAGTGAATCGCTCCGTGTAGAATAATTTAAACTAAGAAATTCCTGTAAAGTTACCATCAGGAATGTCAAAAATTCATTTGACAACAAGTTGAGAAGTAAACTCTTTAATGCAACCTCTGGTAGCAAGAACTTCTGGTCCTTGGTAAGCTCCATTAAGAAGAATTTCACTTCATCCACAACTCCTTCATTCATCCATGATAAGAAGGTGATAACAGACAGAAAATCCAAGGCCGATTTATTAGCATCTCTGTTTGCTTCCAATTCTTCTTTACCCCAAATTGACATGCTACCCCCGGTTCTCGAGCACAGCGCTCATTTAATGGACAGGGTTTTCTTCAGGACTCGCGAGGTGTACAGGTGCCTCAAGGAGCTCGATGTCAATAAATCCACTGGACCCGATAATATACCCCCTATCGTCTTAAAACAATGCGCCTCACCTTTGGCTAAACCTCTGCGCAAACTTTTTGCCCTATCATACTCTTCCGGAGTCTATCCAGACTCTTGGAAACTTGCCCATGTACAGCCAATACCGAAAAAAGGTGACTCCAGCGACCCCTCCAACTACCGCCCAATAGCAATTACTTCTATTCTCTCCAAAACAATGGAGACGATAATCAACAAAAAACTTATGGGATATCTAGAATCCAACCTACTCATAAACGACAGACAGTATGGCTTCCGACACAGAAGATCCACTGGCGATCTTTTAGTTTGTCTTACAGAACACCTCAGCCGAAGTTTGCATGGATCAGGTGAATCCAGTCTGGTTGCTTTGGATATCTCCAAGGCTTTTGATAGAGTTTGGCACTTAGCCTTGTTAGCTAAACTCAAAGCTATTGGAATCGACTCACTTTTACAGAAATGGATTGAGAATTTCCTTTCCGGCCGTTCAATTAAGGTAGTATTGGATGGCATCAAATCTGAACCCCACCCTATCTCTGCGGGGGTCCCCCAAGGGTCAATTTTATCACCAGCCCTATTTCTTATCTTTATAAATGATCTACTTTCAATCCCCTCCAACCCACTTCTCAGCTTCGCTGACGACGGTACGCTGCGTTACTCTTACAGCTACAATACAAAGCAGACTCATGCCAGATCCTGTCTTGATGATCGTGAAGTAATGTTCAACTCTATTAATAACGACATTGAACTTATTCTAGAGTGGGGAACAAAGAATCGTGTCGAATTCAACCCCTCCAAAACCAAATACTGTCTTATATCCAAGAAGAAGATCAACACCTCACCATCCTTGTCAGTGGATGGCGTGGAACTAAAGGCCGACCCATCCCTACACATCTTAGGCGTGACATTAGCCAAAGACTTGCGATGGAATGACCACATATTCCAAATCGCCAAACAAGCATCCCAGTGCTTGGGATTTCTTAAGAGATGCAAGTTCCTCCTCCAGCCGTCGGCCCGTGCTGTTATTTATAAATCCTACATTCGGCCTCTTCTCGAATATAACTCCCTCGTCTGGGGCGGCGCGTCGATAACCACCTTGGCATGGTTAGATAAGGTCCAAAAAAAGGCCCTTAAATGAATTGATGACGACACCGCCTGCTCCACCATCGACCCCTTCAGCCACCGTAGGAATGTAGCAGCACTAACAAAATTTTATCGCTACTATTATAGCGACTGTTCCTCCGAAATAAACGCTCTCCTGCCTCCACGGCAATCTTATAACCGCAACACCAGATTAGCCCACTCGTCTCATTCCCTTTACCTACAACTCCCCCTTTCACGCACTCAACAAGTGAATTCGTTTGTTAATAGAACAACTCGACTGTGGAATAATCTCTCTCAGTCAGTATTTCCGAGCTCCTAC
>CATLJY010000660.1:0-17300 GCA_949987705.1 Thereva unica
CTTGTAACAGCATAATGGCGCGATAAAATATTGGGCGCCACTTATGCGAGGTATTACCCCCTTAGCCATAAGCCCGGAAAAGCATGACCAAGGAGCCAATACCATACATAAGAAAGGAAACAAAATTCCGGAACTCCTACGCCGGCCACACGGAGTTATCTAGCTCGCCGGAGGGGTCGTGGGGTGTGTGGCCGGGGCTTACCGCGGTTGGTTCACCACTTGCCTGTGCCGGTGCAATCCCGAATTCCACCTCCATCACTCTTCAAGCCTCACCTGCGCCGCGTCGTTGTAGTTCGGTCCCCTTGCCAGCTCATCGTATGGTTGACCACCAGCTGACAAGGAAAAGGCACTACTTAGGAGCCCTGAAAAAAATGCCTCCCATCCCAACCATTCCACCAAAGAAAGTTAATACATGGCCATAATAGTTATAATCATTTTAATACATTGCAATAAACTTGTATCTTACAGGCGCAATCAACATGCCAAACAACATAGTGACAAGGAACAATTTCACTAATGATTATAGGTCTCCTTGGCAGATATTAAAAATATTATTTTATCCTATTAAATGATCAATTTCAAGGAACTTACAATGAAATTTTCTTAGATATACAATAATCCGAGGATCAAGAAGGAAAAAAAAACGCGCAGTATTGGCACCAACACTCCTCGTTTTGTACATTCGTTAACACAAACGTTTGGGTCAATTTACGGATGAACAAATTCCCGAAAAAAACAACACAGCAATTAAGAAAGTAAGCAACGCAAGATTAAAGCAAATAATTCTGACAAGGAGTCACCAAAAACACGACTTCATAAAAACTTAATAAATTGCTTCACAAGTTGTCACCTAAGGCTAGCAAAATGATTATTATCAGTATATGTACTCGATATATGTACTAACTTAACCTGAAAAGTGTATGTTATTACATAAAAAAAACAAACCAAAATGTGTATATGTAAATGAAATCAAGACAAGAAGAATTATAAAAATTAACTATAAAAGTTATGTGTCCAGAAGCAAAGACCATCCAAGCTGGAGAACTAGCCGCTAATCTTCCTGGTCTGGTAGCCGCAATTCTAATTGAGGGGTAACTTCTGGGAGGACCGGGCGGTGAGCAAAATTCTTCCTCTACAAAGCGAGGGGGCAGCGTCGGGCAGCGCTCTTTTAAATACGCCACCGACCGTCACGATAAAGGCTGGCTACCACTCCTCCTGGTTCTGGCCCTCACGTTTTGCCTAGCAGCCTTCCGTCGGGAATCCTACGTACAAATTATACCCAATAACTTACTAGCAATCCGACCGGTTTGAATCCGGGGCTTCCGACACTGAAGTCAACAGATCCTGCAGGTTGGGATCTTCTAGTGCTTGTGGCCAGAGATTGGATTCGAAATCTGCATAACTGAGGAATTCTTCTTGCTCGTAATAGTCTTCATCGCTGTCTACATCCATTATTTTTTTAATTAAAACTCGTAATTAATATTTGAAATTAAAACGGACATCGAATGGGGGCTATGGAATCCAGATCCAATATTTTCTTTTTTATTTAATTTTAAATTTTTCCGAACCAAAAATGTTTGCAGTAAATTTCTACATACGTCAAAATTCGAACTCCACTTTTTCTTTTTCCTTTCTCCCCGCCTACCTTTTTGTTCCCAACCAACTACTCGATTTTCTTCCCCACAGTAATTTTTTGTCAAGTAGATATTTAGGCAAAACTGACCGTTACAGTCTTAAACTAGAGACAGTAGCGTAACTAAAAATTGTGCGCCTCCGTAGATTTCTGAAAGCGCCCTGCCATTATGCAGCCGTTTTAATCCTTATCCCTAAATTTTGCGAAAAAATGTCGCTCAAAAACGTTTTTAATTGATAAAACGAAGAGTTAATGCGATTTTTTTTTACAAAAGAAGTGATGAGAATCTTACATCGGTCTAGAATGTGTGCGACCGCCTTTCTAAAGCTTGCAGGAGAAGCTGACAGGAGACTGTTTTTTACATGACGTTCAAAGGCAGACGAGCCGTCAAAGCATTACCTTATCACCAGAGCCGGAACAGTCTGGCGGAGTTCATCGATAAAAAAAATTGGAGAAATCAAGTTCATTCTTATCACATAATTTCAGACTTTCCAATTTCTCGTTCGCTTGAATTGATCAGGATTTAAAAACATTAAATTATTTTTAATCGTCCGCATACTCTCGAAACTCGTGTTGATTTGACCTATCTATATATCCAAGGACGCGTTGAATACAGTAATGCAAGCAGCGCAAGTTTCATCTCCATCTCCTCATGCACCCCCCACATTCCCTTTAATCTATCTTATCTTTTATCTATCCTTCGAGCTAAGCTTACTACCACCTTGACGTATACGACATGATGGACTGGTAGTCCAAAGGGTGACACCTAAGCTTAGACATACACATAAAAAATGCGAACTTTTTCCCTGAGCTGTTTGAATTGAAAGTCATCTAATAATTCGTCATAAAATTTTTTGATTCTTCGTTACCGGCTCTGAAGGAAGGAAATATCTATTTGTCAACTTTTAGTAATGAGCTCCTTCTCATGAGCATTGTCGATGAAGGGGAAGTGATGATGAGAGGTACCATCTCACTTCTCGGCTTACCCACAAAGTTCGTGTGGAACGCTCCTGAGAACGAAGTGTTTAAACTGGACCTATGTTGCATGATAATATCTCTAATATTGCGTTTTACCATGGAACTCACGGGGCACTCACAGCGAAAGTGGAGGGTAGATTCATTCTCCTCAAGGCAAAGCTTACAGGTAGAGTCCTCTACCCTTCCTATCCTCCTTAAGTGATAATTTAAGGTGCGGTGTCTGGTAATCAAGCTAACAAGTGTCCTGACATAGTTTCTACTGCGCCTCGAAAATTCTTTAGCTGCGTACAGGAAATAACCGCTTATAACTGTCCCGACGCGGACCAGGGCCCTTTGCATCAAGCTGGTGGAGGCCCCAATAACCGGCCTTCTTCTTTGATCCGTTAGATGGAGGTGCTGTAGGTGCAGCTGGGTCTCGAACTCTATTCACGATTCGTTTCCCTGCTTGCCGGTTTTTGGCGACATCTCGAGCCTCGGTAACTGATAATCGTTGATTCTTTAGGTCACCCTCGATATTCTTTAACCACGTTTTCTTCGGGACCGATCGCTAGATTCTCCAGCTTGCGGAACGGTCTTGCCAGAGAAGTTTACGTGGCAAACGGTTATGATCCATTCGGCAAACACGTCCAAACCACCGTGGTCGACGTTTATGCAGTTCTTCTTCGATCAGTTTTTGCTGATCGCATCTTTGTCTGAATATCTCGTTTCGAAGGCTATCACGGAGTGACACACTGAGGATCTGCCTCAAGCACCGCATATGGAAACCTCGAGCCTCTTAACATCCGGTTTGAGCAGTATCCACGCTTCAGATTCAAAGAATCGGAAAGGACAACGTTAGTAAAAGGCGTACTTTGGTTTTGATGGTAATATTTCCTCGTTTCCATATGCACCCCTTGAGCGAGGCGAATGTTGTTGTTGCCTGGGCGATGCGGCTGTGAACGTTGGCAGTCGATGCTACTTTCGCTTCCTCAACCAATGATCTCAAATATTTGAACCTCGGAACCTGTACGATTTGGGTTTCATCGAGGTGAATACTGGCCCTCAATTCGTCCGTTGTAAGCACTTTGGTCTTTTCCGCATTGATTTTTAACCCGTATGACTGGGCGATGCGGGAAATGTCGTATAAGATGTCCGTTGCTTCGGCATCCGTTACGAAGTTGTTGTCGAGGTTACGTAGTTGTTGTCGTCGTATCGAACTCCGAGTCGTCCATCGAATGCTTCACGCATAATCGCGTCGATTACAACGTTGAAGAGAAGTGGCGAAGCGACGTCTCGTAGTCGGACACCTGTTTGAATCGGGAATTCTTCGGATAAGTCGCTTCGAATACGAACCCTGGTGATTGAGCCATCGTACGATGCTTGACCACTGCTGTAGCCGTCCATGGGAAGAGACCCCGAAAGTTCCATCCGAGTTTTTGATGTTGTCGTTTGTTGATTTTGTTTTGCCGCATAACCTTTTCTGGTTCAGCGTCCTGTCCTCATGCCACTTCTTCCACGTAGGCCACAACGTTATTCCAGTACATTTGTCGTTCCTATTTTATTTTCTGTCGAACTTCATTCCTCACTCTCCGGTGTTGCTCGAAATCAAGTACTTCATTCGCTTCCGCTGATCGACGAGGTCGAGACAGCTGTCCGAAATCCATGGCTGCGTCCGTTTTCGGTTAGGTGGACACACACACAACTCCATTGCACCTTCCACAATGAACTCCTATAATTGCCTTCCTTTACATCGATATCGTCCGATATTTGAAACTCTCGCCTCATGGTCGGGTCCCGTAGGCACACTCAATTCTCGGCTGGTGGTGGCGCAATTTTCTTTGCTCTTTGTTATCTCATCTATAATTTCGCTCGAACAAGATAACGGCCCGATCCGAAGGTATAACTTTGAGTTATTGGAAAAATAAACGTTCTCCTGTAGAATCCTGTAACATCTCCTGCACATGTTATATGTTTTTTAATAATCACACTTCACCATAATGGTTTGAGTCACATAGAAGCCTTTTACATGAAAACTCAAGTAGTAAACTAGTTCTAATGGTCAAAATTTCTAAAAGGTGCACATAGCATATATTAGTTTGACAACGACAATATGGCAGACTTCAAAGAAAAGCCGTTGTCCATCAGCTCAACGAATAGAATGCAGATTACAACTTTGTAAAGACAACAGATTAGCTAGCGATAAAGCCAGAAATGAAGGAATGATCCTACAGGAAGAAAACACACTTCGATCACCACTTAACGTGCTAAAAGCATGGTGCCAAGCACTTGAGGCAATTATTTCGGAAGCTTTACATGTCTGGAGAAGAGTTCTGCTGCAACCAGATTAAACTGGGAGAACCAAAGACTTCTCCTCTAAAAAAAGCTGAAAGTGCTAGGCTTACATCTAAACAAAATACTATGGTGCAATATCCATGCAAACGACGTCACTACATATTTAAAAAAGCGTAAAAACTTGCTTAAAGTGATCTGTCAAAAAAAGCAAGGTCCAACAGTGAACCTAGCAATTAAAATAGCGAAACAAATAATAATTGGCTAAGTTGATTACGGACCTACGAAGTTCCAAGCTTCACCGCACTAAATCATAACGAACATACCGTCATGAATAACCCTAAGCATATATGTATATGACACCTTATTTGAATATCTGACTTTACTATGGTATGGAAGAATTTCCATATTAAGTCTACTCCATAAAATACCAATGGCAAAGGTCAACATTTTTAAAATTAAATTAAATTAGGAAAAAATTGATGATACCTTTTTCGATTTTTCCTACAACAGTAAAAATGTATGACTCCAATTCCTAACAAAAAACTGAGTTCGTCAATATGTCAAGAAGAGTAACAAGAAATTTTTAAATTAAAAATATCCTGTTCGATGGATTGGTAATAATGGGCTTACTTTTCCCATGGCACTCAAAGTTATCAGATGTTGCTCCGCTTGACTTTTATCATTAAGGACTTTTGCCAGAAGATGTACGTGTCCGCAATCATCCAGTAAACTTATGGGAAAAATTATTGGAGCGTATTCAATACGATTAACAAGAGAATGGTCTATATTGATTTTAACAGTCGAATGCGATGGATTTTAAGTGAAGAAGGACCATTACCAGAAATTAATGTTAAATTAAATGTGAAACTAGTATTAGTTTTTTTTTAAGTTTTTGAAGCATGTACTACACAAGCATTAGACTATGTAAGAAAGATGAGAATGAGAACAGTAAATTTTAAAATGAGAATGGACCAATGTCCTTTTGACTTTTTTGTTTTAATTTCTATTTAAATTTTAGTGTTTTTTTGTTATACATTTCATCGCCATCTAGACCTTCGGTATTTCAACATTGAATAACTCGGATATTTTTTAGCCGATTTCGATAACTGTACACGATTCTGAAACTTCATTCCGTACCATTTCATTAGCTATGAGCCCATACACAACGAAAAAACGCGCTGAAATGGCAACGCTTTACATTGAAAACAATCATTCAATTGTGCGTCTTATCGTAAGAAATATGAACTTTTGCATCGTCTTTCTTAAAATAACCTCCTCTTATTTATTTCGTAATAAACTAAGCCCATTGTACTTCTTAAGCGTTATCGTCCTTGTACGAATCAAACCTTTCAAAGTGGTTTCTTCTAGTCACCTTTTGTTAGTTCGCTTCCATTTGCTATAAGTGGTGCGTCTTTTTTCTATCGCTCTACTATTGAAAATCCAAAGTAGTATTCGTTCACCATAGGTTGTTATAAGCTGATAGTTTGTTTGCTCGATCAATGTCCAATCTTCAGACACATAACATAGAACTGGGCGAAATTGCAATGCAGCAATCTTTTCAGCCATTTCAATAAAATAATCGTGATAAGTTTTGTATCCGGGGAATCATACCGTCAGCGACCTTGCTTTTGTTGAAGAAAGATTAGATCATTCTGATCAAGGGTGATTCCTAAGATTGGATTTCCCACATAATAAAACAAGTAAGTCATTCAGCGACGTATTTCGTGCCTAAAATACCCATCAAAATATTATGAATGGAGGTAAGGGATATATTTGTCTCTTTAGTTAGATTATCTGAAGCTCCTCGTGTATGAGAGTCCATTCATCCAAATGGCTCCGGGCCATGCCAAAACATCAGAGCTCGTGGGGAAATATGGATGAACTGGATGTGGCCTACAGCTATAGAAGGACCAATAGAACGCGTATGTATGGACTTTCACTTTAGACTTTTTTTGTAAGAATGGTTGACCATCGAAAGGCACTCCCAAAGAATCTGATTTTATATCAGCAATTTAGATTTTTTTTCAGCTAAAATCCAACACTTATTTCTGTGCTTTATCCCTATTTCTTTTTTTTGACGTGGTCTTTCGAACTTAAATTGATCTGGTGCCATTTCCAAATATTTGGCCATGTTTCCATGAGGCACATCCACCCCATTTAAGTTTACTGTGCAACGAATCGCGATTCATTACTAATAATCCCTCCCCCAAAAAAGATTTAGAAAAATAGGTCCCTGTTTAGACGGGTCGCGGCCACCACCTTTCAACACGAAATTTGTAGTTGCGGGGGGTGTTCGGGTGGGAGGGAAGTGTGTCTCGATTTTAAAGCGACTCACGTTCGTCTTTTCTGATCAGCTGTTTGTTCTAATTCCATTTTGTATCACTTTAGTGCTCCATTTTATTTTTGTTTCAGCCGCCGTGATGAGCAGACGTGTTTTAATGAAGAAGGAGAATCTCTTAACTTATGTTCTCTAGGGTTGGCCAAAAAAAGCAATTGTTAAAATAAAATTAAACACATAAAAAAGGCCTGTGGAAATAATTATTAAAACGAATGAGCTGAATAAAAATGTTAAATTAAAAAATTAATTTAACAATTATTATAAGAAAATTCAATAAAATAATACTCAAAAAAAAAAAAAAAAATAATAAAATCAACATTTTTATGGAAATTTTTGACACCTTTGGTAGAAAGTGTGATAATTTTTTTTAAGCCTAGTATCCTGTTCGTGCGGAATTCAGACTCCCCTTTAAAATGCATGTTAAAAAAGTGTGCGGAATTCAGGTTCGAGGACGGTCTGAATTCCGTCCATAAAGTTTAGTATCCAGTTCTTGCGGAATTCAGACCCGTAAATGAGCTTTGTATTCTAGAAAATAGATGGCTTTTTTTCTGAGTGGAGACTTTTCATTTCATTTTCCGCAGGATACTTAGCTTCAAGAAATGTATTTAATATTTTCATGAGCGGAAATTTTGACGTTTACTTTTCGGAGGCATACGAGATTGAAAAATGTAACATAGTACGATAAGTACGAGGATATATGTATGTATAGAACATGCATCTTTGATAAAATTTCCTTTTCTTTTTTCCAAATAATGGATTTACCCGATAGGCAAGCAATTTTCTCAATTTCTCATAACGCCGCAGAAGCACTTTCAAATTATCCAACTGTCATGTCTACATTGTCTACATTACTCTCCCAGCTAAGCGGAATTCAGACTAATTATATGGATTCTCTACAGAGTGGAATTCCGCACGAACAGGATACTAGGCTTTAGAAATGAATTTTGATTGCGTAAGCTTAGTATCCTGTTCGTGCGGAATTCAGATCCGTAAATGAACTTTGTACTCTAGAAAACAGATGGCGTTTTTTTAATGGAGGCTTCTCGTTTCTTTTTGCGCAGGATACTTAGCTTCAAGAAATGTATTTTGTATTTTCATGAGCGTCAATTTTGACGTTTACTTTTCGAAGTCACACAAGATTGAAAATTGTAACATTAACAAATGTTCGCGTCAAATAAAAATTATATTTTAAATGCAAAATCTTCTCTTGCTTTTTACTCTTAATTTATAATGTTTTAGCTAGTCCAATTTATTAGTACGAGGATATACATAATGTATAGAACCTGCATCTTTAATAAAATTTCCTTTCAATCTTCTTTTCTCCGAATAATGGATTTACTCGATATGCAGGCAATTTTCTCAACTTGTTATATGCCGCAGAAGCGCGAGTAAAGTACAATAATTTTTACCTTTAGACGCATTTTCAAATTGCCCAACTATCTATATAACTCCCAGGTAAGCGGAATTCAGAACTGTTATGAAGACATATTCGCTTTGTCTATGTATTGACAGTGCATTCTCGATTTATAGTTTTGTTATTACATTAGCATTGCTTTTTAATTTAACTAATTGTCAGTCAATAAAATATATTTTATTCTATTGGATGTTATAATTTTTCTTTATACAAGAATAGAAGATATTTATTTAATTTGAAATCCTTGGAGCCAACCAACACTTGCTGCTAAGCTCCTTCTAATACTATGTTGTTCTTATGAAAAATCTAAATGCTCTCCAAATTTATTTTTTCTATTGTTGGAAGCATTTTTTTTAGTTAATTGTACAATTTAAAAAAACACTCGAGTTTCGCTTAAAAAGAAATATTTCTCTTTTTGTCCAGCCCTAGTTTTCATTCCGTTTGTGTCAGCTGTCTTAAAAGCGACTGGACTCAAAGCGACCCGTCTAAACAAATTTTCGCTTTGGGGCGCCTCAAAAGGAGAGACAAAGCGAACCGTCTAAACAGGCACTAGCTCTCTCTTTGAAAGCTTCACTTCGAAGCTTTAAAACTTCTTACCCCGACGAGCTTTCCAGCTATAAAAGAAACCGCTTCACCAGGCCAAATTCAGTCTTTCGCCAGACTCGTTACGGAGAGGTCATCTTCTCCGATCCTAAATCATGTCAAGGTGTACGATCCGGCACGGCTAGACCCCACCACTACCGACTGCGATAAAAAATGCACAGCACTCAAAAGTATGATTAATATAACAAACTACTGTGATCATACTGGTTGGCAGACGCCGCTCAAATTGCCTGTAGTAATTCGATAAAACATTTTCACGAATAAAACTGCTTCCGTATCCATAATTATGACGTTTGGTAATACTCAATCGCCACAAAGTGAGTACAATAATGCGTCTTTGTCTTCATTGCAAATGTTTACTATGTTTCAGCCAACCTTGACTAAACATTGAATCATGAAATTCATAAAACACTTTATTTGAACAAATACTCGCCCAACGACAATTGGTCTGAATCGATGATATTGAAACTTCTAATTCTAAAAATACAATACCTGAGATTCAATCTCATTAATTAAACATCGGATGTCGTTTTTGAAAACAAATTTCCCAAAATGTTATCATATAGCCACAATGAAAATAAACAATCGACGTCAGATCGTGCGATCTTGGCCGCAAATTCACATTTTCAAGCTGTGAAAGAACCATCCCTGTGGATTTTGTTCGTAATAAAATATTAGCGTCGAAATTCACAATATGGCGAACAGCTTCCGAGTATTGTAAATAAATAAAATGAATTTGTTTTCTTGGACCTTCATTACATCCTCACTCTTACAATGCACGTGAACAAATCTGAAGAGCAAAACGAGAAAGCTAATCACACACAGGTGTTCGGATTTCTTTAGCAACTCCAATTTTCTTAGGGTGAGTTGCACCAAATCATTGATTAAAGTTATTGTTAAAATTAACTTTAACAATAACAAAGTTGTTAAAGTTCCAGTTTGTAAAAATGAGTTGCACCACCCTATCGTTTGTTAAAGTTCTAGTTAAAAGCTTTTTCGTAAAATATCCCTAAATTTCCTCGGGATTTTCTTGTCAAGTTGGTAGCTATGAAATCAAACTTACGTCGTTAATGACAGTTTCAGTCGTTTAGTTGATTTTGATTTGCATTTTTGCCAATTTATTAAAAGTTAAGTGAGATTTATTCGAAATGGCGAATGAACTGAAAAGCAAGACGAGCTTTTTGGGTAATTCTCAAACAAAGTAAGTATAATACTTCTTGAATTATATTAAAAATATATTTAATATGCTTTGATCACTACCGGATTTTATAATTTTCTTGTTAAATAAAATTCTTGTATTTTAGGGAACGTAGCACTAACTTCACCAAGGATGAAATTGATCGCCTACAGTCATTGATTGGCAAATATAGGAATGTTTTGATGTGTAAGAAGACAGATGGAACGAGCGTCAAACAAAAAGAAGACGCTTGGAATTGCATCGCTTCCCGATTCAATGCTGTAGGTGAAGTACCACGCACTGTGAAGCAACTCAAATATAAATTTGAGAATTTGAAGAGGATGGTAAAAAGGGTAATTTGCGCTTATTTATAAATAATGAAAAAATTATTTTTATATTTCTTATAAGGAGGCCACCGTGGAGCGTCAAAAAATGTATAAAACTGGTGGTGGACGGCTAACTCCACCTCCGCCGTCGTCTGCTTCGGAGGACTCAACGAATTGGCTGAAATCCATAATGTCACAAACTATTGATGGAATGGAAGCAATTTATGATGACGACGTTATTGCTATTGAGGAAACGAGCCCCGAAACTGATCCAGTTTATTCAGCACAAGAGGTAAACGGATGTTAATTTTTTCTGTTTTAATTGATAGAATTAATATAGGCTAAAGCATTTTGTTTTTAAAATTTATTATATATTCAAGGTTGTGGTAATTACTAACAGCCAGCAATGTGCGGAAAACACCAGTGTGTCGCCAAAAGAAGTGTTCGACACGAGTACACCGTACTCGTCCTTAAAACGACCATTGTCATCTCCTTTAAAACGTAAGAGTATTATAGACTAAAAATAAACCATCGATTTTTCATTTATTGTTTTCAGGTATGACCAAACGCAGGAAAATGCACTTGGATAATGAAACAAGGAAGGAATTAAACCCAAAGAAAATCGATGTCCTCAATGGACTTAAGGAGCACGAGTTCAAGAAAGTGCAAGATCAGATTCTACAACAAAAAGAATTGCATGAGCAGCAATTACGACATAAAGAAGAAATCCACAAACTAGCTTTAGAAAAAATTCAATTAGAGATTGAAATTTTAAAAACTAAATTAAATAAAGAAGTATAGAAGTTAAATAAATTTTTTTATTTAGTTGTTATTGTTTTCCCAAATGTATTCATTTAAATTAAAATTATAACATAAAAGTAAGCCTATTGCAATCTACTAAAATAATTATTTATTAAAGTCATCCTATTGGCTTCATCATTTGTGGATATGCTTGAATTAACAGGATATTCGGGATTCTCTTCGTCAGGTAGTAAATGCATGTCTTCCCTGGATGATGGCATTGGATCTCTCATTTTTTTGCACATATTATGCAACACCGCAGTAGCGACTATAATTGGTTGAACTCGGTCCAAATTGGTTCTTATCTTCATTGTAAGAACCGGAAATCTTTTTTTCCAGCATCCAAACATCCTCTCCACTGCATTTCTTGTTCTTATATGACTTTCATTATACAATTTTTCGGCACTTGTCACAGGGTTACGGAGAGGCGTCAACAAATACGGTTTAATTGTATAGCCTTTGTCTCCGAGCAACCAATACCCTGCAAACTCTCCGTCTTCTAGTCTGCTCTTCAGCGTACTGTTATTAAATATGTAGCTATCATGGCTACTACCTGGCCAACGAGCCACAATATTTGTTATATACAAGTCTGCGTTGCAGACAGCTTGTACGTTAATGGAAAAAATTAATTTTCTATTTCTATAATTCTCCGCGTTTGAGCCCCCTACAAAAAATTCAATGTATTTAATAAAATGCATCCTTATATGTATGTATATACCTGGAGATTTAATGGGTATATGGGTGCAATCAATGGCTCCAATGACTTTGGGAAAGGCACTTATTTCATAAAATCGTGTTGCCGCCTTTTCCATTTCTTGTAAATTTTTGGGCAGAGTTATCCATTCTCGACGCATTCTTGCGATTGCTTTGCTTACATTGTTTATTATTCTGGATACACTTGATTTGTGTACTCCAGCTGTATCGCCGATACATCTTTGGAATGATCCACAGGCATAAAATTCTAAAGCAATTAGAATTTGCTGCATTGGAGTGACTGCGAAATTTCTAAAATTTAATGATAAAGTTTTTTTGAACATGTGGCTCATATACATATATGTATTACAGTACACCAATATTGTAAAGAATGGGAAGAAATACACAAAATTTATAGCACTTACTTCTTAGATGACGGCATTATAAAAGGCTCCAAACGTAAGGACAAAGCACGGGCTAGATTTTTGGAAACCCGAAATCTATCTAAAAATGAGTTGTCATCCCACTTTGCAAACCTATCGATTCTGGGGAGATACACTTTTCTTTTTCGGCGTACTACATTTTCACTAGGAACTATATCTTCATCTTCGGAAGAACTGCTCTCCCAAATTATGTCCCGTAATAAAGACATTATTTCTTATTTACTATTTTTAAAAACACAACACAAATTTGTTTAAAATTTTTATTTTATAAATTAAAATAAAATTACAACTGTCATAAGTTAACAATAACTAGAACATTAACCGGGCGAATTTGCTTGGTTAAAGTTAACGTTAAAATGTTACGTCATATTAACAATTGTTAAACGGTGCAACTCTCGTTTGGTCTAACCGGAGATTTGACAACCGATTAAGCTTTTGTTATGGTTAAAGTTAGTTGGTGCAACTCACCCTTAATCTTTTGCATTTATTTTTCTCACTTTTTTCGAATGGACTCCATAGAAAAAGCTGTGTTTTTGTGGAATAGAATAAAGGATACGGATGGGCTAGTTTTACTGAGTCCACAAGCAAAGTTTTAATGCATAATAAATTGGAAAACTCCAGCAAACCCTTTGCTGGTAGAAACTTTCATACAGGACGACGAACTTTGTTGACATTCTGCATGGGTAAACAGACTGCCTGCATACATATAGAAGCAGGATTCTTGAGGTTTGTTGAATCTGTGGTGCAGTTGTTTTGTTCTGATTTTTGCCAACAAAAAATAGCTGCGCTTAGCTGAAGTTCATTCGTCTGGGAACGAGTTTTTGGTATGTTGTCAAATGTATAGAATTTTTGGAGTAGATGGTGAAGGCGATGAAGGATGCAGGTCTACTTAAATCTTGCCTCTAATGTTTAGTGTGCCATCAGGGAAATAATCTGAAACTTTTTTGTAAATGCCGGGCAGATTCTCATTTGTGTTCTTTTAGCTTTGAACACGATTTTATATACATTTACACCTGCTTATCTCCAGAGTCAGGGTTATGTAGGTTCTTGGCTATCAGCAGTTACATTTTTTGTGTTCAGGAGCGCATTTTTCTGTTAGAATTGTAATTAATTTCTGTTTACTTCATATACTTCTGCTTCATAGATAAAATCTTATGGACGTGCACTTTTAAGACATGCTAGGAAGTAAGTACTTTGTTTCAGCTTATGCTCAATAATTTGACTAGAGCTCAAGGGTTAACACCTTTGTACTGCTGACGGTCCTATCATAGAGGAGGCACAGACGAGTATTCCTTTAACTGTATCGGATCGGTTTTACAATATATTCCTAGAACGCAAGGGCGGTGAAGGCTTAACCATTACCGTGTGTATTTGTATTTGTTTTTCAGAGACATACGGTAAGCAATACCAATTGTAAATTAGCACCTGCAATAGACATTTTGTACTTCCCGCCCAACGTTGTCTATACATGATTTAAGCTGGTTCTTGGATTAGTGTTCCACAGTTCTTTTGGTCTTAATTGCACTTTTTCTGTGTATCGAAATTGGAGTCTCTAAAGTGCAACTGCCTTGAAAAGGGCGTGTTCTGTGGTTTCTGTATTTACCTGACAATATTTAGGCCTGTTGGTTTATCTATGGCCTTCAGGTGAAATCTGAAAGTAACTTAAGACTCGGAGTTTGGGCGTAATAAACTCAAAGAATTTCTTAAAATTTCCTCGACCAGTGGTAATGAATTTCTTGGATTGTATCTTACTTAGTTCAAAGCCGGTGAATCGTACTGAGTCCGTGTGGGTAGTCCAAAAAACACACACACACCCTTCTCTCCGAAACTCTTATATGGTATTTTTCCTAAAAATGAAAGAAGGTAGAACACTTCTTTCTGAATCGTAAGATGGGTCGACGTTATACAAAACACCATGCGGAGTTCCGTAGAGATCCGTCCGGGCCCTCTTCCGTAGATCACAACGTATAATGATGTGTTAAGTCTACGCAGGACTAAATGCGATCGGGTTCGCGCATGACATTTTTGTTTTGTTTGTAAGACGTATTCCAACGAATTCATGAAATCATTGACGACAGGCAGTACGGCTTTAGACTAAAAAAGGTCTACTGGCGACCTTCTTGTCTGTCTGAACATCTCAACCAAAGAATCCATAGCTTCGCGAGTCTGGTTGCTTTGTATATTTTCAAGGCGTTCCACAGAGTATGGCATCCCGCTCTGTTGTCTAAACTAAAAGCTATTGGTATCAACTCATTTTTAAGGAACTGGATTGAGAGCTTTCTTTCTGGCTGTGCAATCAAGGCAGTCTTGGATGGTGTCGAATCCAACCCTCACTCCATCTCGGCCGGAGTTCCCCAAGGATCGATCCTCTCTCCTGCTCTCTTTCTTATATTCATTAATGATTTGCTCTCAATCTCCACCAGCCCACTTCATAGTTTCGCCGATGACGGTACTCTGCGTTACTCCTACTCTTGGACAGCATAAGACAAGCAACCGCCAAACCTTCTCTCTCAGACCGAGAGCTCATGTCCAACTCTCTTAACATGGACATTGAACTCATTCTTGATTGGGGCCGCTGTTTGCGGGTTTGTTTTTCATTGTTCGTCTATCCTTTCATCGTTGTCTTCGCTGACTGAGGACCCCAGGAAATTAAATTGGTACTCGGTCGAAATTATTTTCCCCCGAAATTATTTTATTTTTATTTTTATATTATTTATTGTTGTGGTGTCTTCTTCTTCTTTGCATCCTTGACCGAATTAGAATTTTACTTTTGTTTGCATTTATTTTTAGCCCCATATGTTTGACTCCATCATCATTAGGAAGGACTCCGTCCATTTTCCTTGTTTTCTGGACTGTACACCATGTATTTTCCATTGTCATTTTCGTCAGTTTCACTATCTTTAAGGTTATGTTTAGGTCCAGCATTGTCACATACATTTTTTCCCTGTCGATGCTGTCGTATGCTTGTTTAAAGTCGATGAAAATTTGATACACGTCGATGTTGTATTCCCAGCATTTTCGGAGGATTTGCCTTATTGAAAAAATTTAATCCATTGTTGACCTATTTCTTCTGCATCCAGCTTGGTATTCTCTTAATGCGGCTTCTGCATAAGGTTTCAGTCTGGCCTTAATTATATTTGTCATTATTTTATACACTGTGCTTAAAAGAGATATGCTTCTATAATTTCCACAGTTGAATTTGTCCCCTTTCTTGTGAATTGGGCAGATAATACTTTGTTCCCAATCTTCAGGCATTTTTTCATTCCTCCATATGCAGCATAGTAATTCATGTATAGCTGCAGAAAGCGATTCGCCTCCTTGTTTGATCAACTCTGCTGGAATGTTATCAATTCCTGGATATTGGTTGTTTTTAAAGGATAGTATGGCACTCTGTAATTCTTCCAGGGTTGGTACACTTGTTTCTCTGGTGTTATCGTTATGCTGTGGACGGGCATCTGGAACATATCTGGTGCTTTCATTTGTGTTCAGCAGCTCGCTGAAAAATTCCTTCCACCGTTTCTTTACATCTTCGGTGCTTGTGACTATAGTGCCTTCTTTTGTTCTACATATACCGGAGGAGGGTATGAAGGCTTTCTTGAAGAATTTTCCTTCCTAGTATGCTCCCCATGTTGAGTTTTCCTCTGTTCTCAGCATGTGATTGTTGGGAAATTGTCTTTTCTTCTTCCTGCAAATGTTTTTTACTGTTCTTCTTGTTTCCTCGTATTTCAATTTCTTGCTCCTCGTCGGTATCTCTATGTTTATTTTTCTATTTTTATTTCTGGCCTATATAGCTGCTTTGCATTCCTCGTCGTACAATTCACTGGATCTGGCTGTGCGTTTGTTACCTACAGTTTCCTTCGTGACATCTGCCAGTATTGTCTTCAATCTTATTCATTTTCCCTCGACTGTATCTTCATTATTTATGTTTGGACCTATCCTTTCTGCCAAAGTTGCCTGATATCACTCCAATACGGTCTGTTCTTGGCGGCGATCAACATCGAATTTCTTTTGTTTGCTGTTTCTTTTTTCGTGACGGGAGTGCTGACATCTGAATCTAGCTTAAATTAGGAAGTGGTCCGATTCAGAATTATTCGCACCTCTGCAGGTTCTTACTTGGAGGATGTTGCCCTTCGTGTATTTGTGAATATCTTTTCTTGGGAAATATGATGAACTGACGATCATATTTTGCTCGATTCAAAATCGATAACACGTTGTGCGGTATCGTTTGACTTTTCGTGGAGACTTTTCTTTCCAATGGTTGGTCTGTGCCAGATCTCTCTTCCAATTTTGACGCTGAGATCTCCTATCACCATCTTGACGTCATTGGAAGGGGCCGTGTCATATGCGTGTTCAAGCTTATAAAAGAAAGAGGGCTTCGTCATGTCCCCTTTCTCCGCCGCATCCGCATGTGCGTTTATGGTAATATATGCATAGTCGTTCACTGATTTGCTTGAATTCTATGTCATTATCTATGATTGACTTGTGTTTTACGAAGCCTAGTCCTAAGTGATGTTCCCTTCCGCAGCTGTAGAATATCCTGTAGTTGCCAAGGTCCATTGTCCCGTTTCCTATTCATCTGATCTCTTGTAATGCGATTAGTTTTATTTTATATCTGTTCACTTC